>JAJJMA010232741.1:77300-103466 GCA_023529015.1 Papaver nudicaule
TCCCCTTTGTCAATTTTAGTGACAAAATCAATTTACATATGGATTCAAATAATATACAATGAAGTACTAACCAAATGTAGTTCTTGATTTCTTGAATTCTTCAACTTCTCCTTTGAGTCTTGATGTGTTCATTAAACTCCTGTTGATGAATCCGTAGTCAGCAGTCACAACATATCCAGCTCAAACAACCATAAAGGTATGCTTAGGCTTACGTGGGTTTGGTATGCTCATCCCACTTGTTGTTTGTGCGTTTGAGTAAGAATCTGAGCAAACTTTGAAGTTGGTGTATCAGAACTTCTAAAGTGATTCTACTCATTCTTGATATGAAGCTTTCTCAGCTTATAATTACTCCCCCTTACTTGATACTTTATGAAAAGCACAACAAGTAAGCATATGATACGTTCTCCCCCTATGGTTATGCATGGGGATGCAACCAAAAAGAAGTAAGAACCATATGTATTCTCCCCCTATTTGTCACAAAAATATGACAAAGTAGATGGAAACTAGGGTTTCATACACCTATAAGAACAGGTAAGCTAAGTACTCGCATATCAAGCTTAAAAGATGGTATACTTAGGTAATCTGAACAACTAGATACCTGAGTTCTCACCTTATGGAGAAATAAAGATACACTTTCTCCTAATATTCCACATCCACGCTCCCCAAAAAGATTTGCTATTAAGCGCAAGTTCAAAAGAACTCTCCCCCATGTGGTGTTATTCAATAGAACAACTGACAAAGACTAACTTGGACAAGAACAATTGAATGTTATCCAGTTTTGCTTTGTTGATAATCTCTTTTCCTTAGCCAATTTTGGAAAGAGAGTTATATGATTCTGAGTTTGAGAAAACCCTAAAAACCATATAATCAAAAGTTTCTTTGCATCACTACCGAAGTAATGGAATAAGCATAACTTTTGTAAATAGACATAGCTTTACGTCACTACCGAAGCAATGGAAAAAGCTTATGTTTTGCAATAAGATTGAGGTAAACAAATCAAATATTGCAAACATCATTAATAACATCTAAAAAGAACTTTTATTAATGAAATAAAGTAGTACATGCTTGAAAAACTCTAAAAAGCATGAATGGCAAACTACTAAACAGATTTAGTTTATATTCCTTAGGCAAAAGTAAGAACAAGTTCTCACAAGGAACCAACTAATCTGATCTATCAAGAAAGAATAAATCTAAACAAAAAGTTGTTAACAACTTTATTTAGGATTGCTCTTTGGAAAACTAGCCACTTTTGGCATTACAGACTTCACAATACTTGTTGTCAGCAAGTTTTTCGATCCGTCCTCTCAAGAGAGCAAGCTCATCTTGTACAGCTTTCAACTGGGACCTGAGCAATGCGTTCTTTCTTGTAGTAACCATGGTATTGTTTTTCATGGTCTCATAATCTATGAAGAAGCGATAGACAATGGCTGATGAAATTTGAACACTTTGATCCAATGTTTCATATTCATAAGCATCAAAGGTATAAACCCCAAGTTGACGAGTATGATAAGCCATAACCACTTCTTCTTCTTCTTCCAGAATCTCTTCTTCCCTTTCTATCTCTTCAGCGCCTTGAGCACAGCTAAACTTCTCCATTTTCAGAGGTAGAATAGCAGAGAAAATACTTGTATAATTATACCTCAAGTATTGTGGTATTTATATAGAAATACCAAGAAGGGATTGACTCAAATATCTCACACAATTTTGCACACCCAGAGTCCCTTGGGTTTGTGTTTGTGTTTTTAGATAACAATGAAGTAATCTAAACGAGATTTGAGTGAATCTTTTTCGCAGAGAAACACTGTTTCCGCGTAGATGAGTTTTCGTACAGGAAAAACACTTCTGACGGTTCGGGAACCGGTTGGAACTGGTTTTTGAACACGTCAGCCTGGACAAGTGTTTCCATCTGTATTTCACAACATGGTTTTTGACATAACCGTGTTTGTGCACTCAGATGCCTGTTCTGAGTGGTACTGATCATTGGTCAGGGTTATTTATCCCCTGTTTTCATATTTCCTTATCTCTCAATACTAAGACAAGGAAATAGTTTGCAACACTCAAGTTTGAGTGTTGAGGTGAGTATTGTCATACTCACTTGATCTGGACCTTCGTCTAGACCTCCTCGATCTTCTTCATTTCCCAAAGTTATCATAGAAGTTATTGTCATTAGGGTATGGCTCAGCATCTGACAAACTTCTGGATGAATTCCTAGCTTCCTGAACCTGTTTTTCAAGGTCTTCATTGAGCTTAGTGTATCCTGATAGCATCTTGTCCAGATTTTTCAGGCTTATCATCTCTTTGGTGGATCGAGGTTGATTGCTCTTAGAGTTCCCTCTCTTCGGAATCTGCCTTTCAGCAGTCATAGGTGAAACAGATGTCCTGTTCTCCGGTCTTTGAGGTTTTCTTCTAGAGTATGAAATAGCTCTACTATGATTTCCGCTCATAGGTGAGCACCTTCTCTTTTCTGTCTTATTCCTTGTCCCTGGGAAAGACTTTGAGAGTTCAGACACACTTTCTAACACGTGGTGTAAAGTGTCCTGGAGTTGAGTAACTCTATTCATCCTCTTTTGGCTATTGCATTCAGTCTGAAGGTGTCCTTTCTTTTTACAGAAATTACATGATTTCTCATGTTTACCTTCATTAGGACTCCTTCTGTGGGCACTGTTATCATCAGAATGATGAGAGGAATTAATCACCTTGTCAGAGGTGCTCGAAGTTATCACCTTCGTTCCAAAAGTCTTACCACGACGAGTTCTTGTTTTTGATTGACTGTTTCTGGGGTTTTCAGATATTGATTTGAGCCGATCAATTTCTCCCTTTAACTCATCAATTCGTTTATGAGCAATCATAAGTTCAGATTTTTCAGATTCTGTACTGGTGGGGTTTTGGGGACTACCACTCTCCAGGGCTGAGTCGGCTGCATGACTCTTCCCTTTTAATAGTGCAATCTCAGTGGTCAAAGACATAACCACGGAATCTTGTTCATTGACCTTATC
The DNA here is from genome assembly GCA_023529015.1 of Papaver nudicaule. NCBI lineage: Eukaryota > Viridiplantae > Streptophyta > Magnoliopsida > Ranunculales > Papaveraceae > Papaver > Papaver nudicaule. The sequence continues at coordinate 80,297 of JAJJMA010232741.1, forward strand.
CAAAAGGGAATTAACCCGGACTTTTAGTCGTGAGATCTCAGAAGACTGAAATTTAATGAACCTGATGAGATCACTACTCTCCTTAGCTGCATCCCTTTCAATTTCTGAGTCAGAATCATCTGTCAGGTTGAAAGGGTAAGGATTACTACTCATACTAACAACCTGTTTTGGTTGTTCGACACAAGCTGGAGATGAACCAGTTGTATATGAGTGTAATGGAGTGATGTTTTCTGGTGTAGAATTAGTACTAGCATCCATAACTCACAAGCCTAGTTAAACACAGACAGTTACGTCTTTAGTGTGTTAACCCGCTCTGATACCAACTGAAAAAGAAGGGGTACCGAAATACTACCAACTTTTCGTTTTGGCTCGTGAGTCTTATGGTAAAGTTTGGACGATCTCAAAAATCAATATCCAAACCTCTAACTGGAGTAATCTCGACAGTTAGGTAATAACGTACTACTTGGTGCTTTAATTATAAATCAGAGTTATAATGCGGAAAGGAAAAGCACACAAGACACCAAACGTTTTTTAACGAGGAAACTGCCTTGCAGAAAAACCTCGGGACCTCGTCCAGTTTTGAACACAGCCCAGTATAAACCGACTACAAACGCTAGCCTACTATAAGACTTCGGTCTGGGATGTAGCAGAGACCAACTCAAGCCCTCCAAGCGAATTGGCTACTGTCGCCTTCCTTACGTCTCTGGATCCCCCACAGATCGTCACGCACTTGATTCCCCTAGCTGACGTCCGTTACAGGCCTAGGAGTTGCTTTGACCGATGCCAAAGGCTTTTGTCAGCAATACTGGGTTTTAAACCAAAACTATTGACTTATGGTGTAACTGTCCTCTATCAGTTTACCATAAACAAAGATGACTTCCTTCGGATTGTCAAATCCAGGTCATACGGAAATCTACTTCACAAATCGGGGCTGACACGCAAACCAAGTAAGAAATGCCCAATCTGTATCTACCTCAGTTATAAAGGAAGAACCACTTAAGGAACTTATATAACTGGAGCCAACTAGGTCTTACAACACCGAGTGCAGCCGTGCGTTGCTACCTTTCAAACCTTGTTGAGTAACGTATCAGTTCTTGAATAGCCGTATATCTGAAGAGACGGACTTTAGAATAGACAAGAACGTGATCAGGTTACCAAGGTTACAGGTTAATCCGATTTCAACCAAAGATGGTTTCAATCTCCTATCTGTGCTTCCCAACTCTCTAAGGAAGTCTTTATAGTCGTAGGGAGTTCCCAGAGGAGCTGCAACCTATAGAGGATGACTATACCACAACAAGCTTTCACCGAAGTGAAAAGAGTTTACGCTACCTTCCCTAAGGACCTTCACGTATGCTTGATGCTTGCGGTATTTGTCCGTAGACACCTCTATATATAGCACTCAATAAGATAGGTTGCTTTGGAATTAAGCAATCAATTACTTGTCCCATAAGTTAAGGAAACCCTAAACTTGCCAACCAAGTAATACAAATTAATCTCAATTGAAATTCCTTTTTAGATTTATCTGCCAAGTGTTTTGTTGGCTCAAAAACACTTCAAGATAGGAATCCAACAGACCAGAGATGATCTTATCTTATTGACTCATTGAGGATCGTTAGATGGAACACAAAAGGTATTTATGTTTGACACAAGTCCATCTAAGAGATAAAGGAGTTTGGAATTTGACTCAGAGTGAAATTCTAAAAGAATATTCACCAAATTCGACTTCCAGTGAAATCTCCATGTCAGGTTCACGTACTGGTACGTGAACTAATAGGACACAGGAGAATTTCAGACTCTGGTACGCAAACCGGTTCGGGAACCGTCCGCAGTCAAATTAGGTCAAATCCGGATTCCGCTGGAAGAACTGGGCTGAGCCAGAACTTAAACGTGAGAACGTCCTCAGCTGTGATCCACAGGCTCTTTGATCAAGAGTACTCCTTAGATTCATCCATATCCAACATAACAGTTTGCAAGCAAACCATTGTAATGGACATATGGTGTCGAATCTATCTCATGCATTCTTGATTCACAGTATTCGTGGGATCAAATACTGGTCATGACATAAAGCCATGTTACACAAGAACACGATCTCAATCGCTATTATCACTACTAAAGTAGTCGACTATATTTCGAAAGAATAGAGAAAGTAGAATAGAAGAATATCCATAAAGTCATAACTCCTACTAACCTTTTGTCGATGAAGAATAATTGATGTCTTCTTTGTCTTCACAGTCTTCGTCTTCAAGGTCTCTACTACTCTGTCTATATCCCATTTCCGAAATCTAAACGCTAGTAGGCAAAATCAAGAATTGAATTTTGACACCTAAAACTGACAACTAGCTTGACATACCAACGCTAGTGGGTTTGACCGGACAATGCCCTAACAAAGGTAATTTTCTTACCTCCAAACCCTTGTTTTTATTTTTGATTTTCTTGATATGGCTGGTTGTTTTTAAGTGGGTTTCTTTTTATGCAATGATTGGTGACCTTATATGTGGTTTTCTAAAATGAAGTTCTTGGTTTGATGAAAAATGATTTTTATTAATTTCTTCTTCTGAAATGAATTTCTAAATTGAATTTCTCTGGCTTGTGGAGATTCCTAATTCATCTGCAGTCATCTTGTAAGTATTTCCTAATTCATGAACCCTAATTTTCTAAATCATGCACTAGTGGAAATCGTCCGTTATAGCGCAGCCATAAACTGTACTATTCTCGTTTATAGTACAGTTTTCAACTGTATTCCCAACTGTGCTAACTTTTTTGTGCTATTTCTTTAGCACAGATGGTATTTGATCTAGATGTAGGACAGTTTATTTCTGTCTTTATGAATCACAGTCAGAGACTGTACTTTCACTGCATTAAAATAATAAAAAAAATAGTCAGCAGATCTGATTTCTGATTCAGACTCAGCTGAAGTCAGCAGATCTGAGTGAGCTGTGAAATTCTGATTTACCTGAATCAGAAACACCCTGATGAAAATTCTGAAATGATAATCATTCATTTAAACCACCTGATTTTCACAAAATAAACAAACTGCAACTTTCATTGATTGAAACAATAAATTACAGCATTCATAATATAGGTTCAAAAAAATCAAAACATAACTCTGTAGATCTGCCTATACTGTCATACATGTAATCAGCTGAAACAAAAACGGTGCAACAACCTGAACTTGAATTGAACCTTCCCATTCCATATGCTTTATTCTCTAGCAAGCTTTGAAGGACTCCAACTACATTTAACTTGTTTCCTGTAGACTGACACGAAGAGGTGACTATAAGAAACACAAAATTCTCCAACTGTTAAATTTATAAGAACAATATAAAAACTGAAATAACTAGCCTCATTAGTAGGATCAACAACAAGTCATGTACAACAATAATGGGATAAACAACAAGTCAAAAACCAACATAATAACTTTCGATAGATTCTCACACACGTTTCAGAATACTCCTGACACAGAATACTCTAACCAGAGTACCTATGACGGCTTCGCCTATGTAAGTACAAGAACATCAAAAACGAAATTATGATGACGTGTATGTATACACATGACGGCATGAAACTTTATGGTTGTTTACTGTCTAAGCCAAGTCAAGACTCTAATTTATCCATTAAATATTACCAGACATACTCTCGGCCTCCAATACCACAAGCTGCAGGATAATCTATCTATGCATCTAGGACTCATAAACATGACAAATGAGAAGATATGACAACTTCTTCACAACCAATAGGTAGTACTACCGCTCTCTTTCTATAAAGAAAGTTCTACATCACACAAGTCAAATGGACATTATCCACTCCCATACCCAATTTTTACATCATCTTACCGCCGGGGCATGGCATACCCAGTGCTCCTGCCATGACAGATGCAACTGTAGTAACTAACGAGATCCCGATTGGCTAATGAAAACCTGAATCCTCAAGGATAGCCGGGCAACCTATTGGTTTTTGAGGATCTGTTAAGATACAGAGGGATATGTGAGGTGGTATCAAGAAGAAAATAGTAAAGAATATAACTAGCACATCGAAGAAGACTGGCCAAGAAAGAAACATTGATCAAAATCGGACGAGCAACCTGCACCCATAACTATTATATATATATATACTATTAGCATATGTGAGAACAAGTTGAGCACGCAGATACATAGACAATGGCTGACACAACACGATAGTATCTCTCCCACATACTGCGGAACCTGGGTTGACCTCCAAGATCCCGTAACTTAATTGTAACATTCCCTTTAATTACCTTCCTCATGTTGAATCCTATCTATAGTTCACACAATAATGGAAAGACAACATCTAATCAAAAACTGAGGTGACACATCAGCCCGTATATAACAAACACACACACAAAAAAAAAAACTCCACTTAACAAACGCAAACTGAGGTCACACATCACTCACAGTTGGTATCATGTCTTCACTATATCCACTAGTTTGCATAAAAAAAAACCAAAAGCAAGTCTCACACATCAGTAATCATAATTATAACCAAGAAACACGGGGACAAAAAGTAAAATGCCTATAAATCTACTCACATCAATGACATTAACAAGATGACTTTTCCCTGTACCCTGAAGTCCAATCAAAGAGAGCTCCATTTCTTGTTTGAAGAACAAGCTGCAAAATGTAACAAGCCACCGAAATAAATAATCAATCAACATGTTAACAATTATAAATTTGGCAATTTAATGAATTCTATAGGAAACAAGCTCCGGTCAATCTTAGTTTTACCTAAGACCTAAGCTCTCAGCTCTCAGCTCATTGCATGACCAGCTAACACAGGACATGAGCACAACTACAACTATACATGCCAGTACCATTAAAAATTGAATGGAGCAACAAAACTGAGAAATGTACATAATCTCTGAAGTCAATTAGAACCTCAAACAACATAACCTAGCTGATTTCAATACCAAAATGAATGAGTAATTGGATGTTTCTATTATTAACAAGTTATATTAAAACCAAATCATCATCAAACAAAATGAAGAAAACAACAAATAAGCACCAAAACCAAGATCTTCTCACCTGTTTTTGTACTAGCTTCAATCCCCACAACCATTTCAACAAAGGGGCTAGAGCATTTGATATAAACCCACCAACAATCTCTGACAACAAAAAGCGTAACAAGAGTGTAAGATTCAAACAAAAAAAACCATAGCTCAAAAACCAGAGAGATTCAAAGAGAGAAGAGATACTTACTAACAGGAGGAGAAGCTGAAACAATGGAAACCAAACAAAACCATAACAATCAAAAAGTACACAAACCCATTCTTCTCATTATCAAAATTTATACAAAAAAAGAAGATCTACTGATTGTAGATCTACTGTCAAAACTTATTTGTGGTGATGATTTTGGTAGAAAATTTTGATTTTTGTTAAGGAACCCTAACTGAAAGCCCTAGCTTTTGTTCAAACTCACAGATCTGAAATATGAAGACGAAGGGAAACCTAATTGAAAAATAAAGATGAAATTGATGACATTAATGAAAAGGAAACGTGAATGGAAAGAGGTAATCGAGAAGGAAACCAACCTTTAGACTTCATTAGAGAATGGAAAAACAGAGAGAAGAAGTGAGAAACTCTCTTCAGCTGCTGGTGTTGGAGTAGAAAAAGAAAGGGAAAGGGAAATGAGCCGCGGGTTTTGTTAAAAAAATGAAATTGGAAAAACTTATCTTGTAACTGTAGCTTTAGTACAGTTTAAGGATAGGTTTATACTCTTACAGGGTTTTTTCTTGCAATAAGACAGTTTATGGCTTGCATTTCACTGATACAGTACACGGCTGTGATATAATTGAATGGGGTGATTGTGCTAATCAGGCCTTATTCCACTAGTGATGGTTTTGCAGACAAATTCAACTAGGAAAATGCCATATTAACATGATTTTATATTGGAATTGCTGGATTTTCTGGTAATCCCAGGGGATAGTAGGAAGATCCCAATTTTGCCTAGACTATCTGAGCTCCTTGGAGTCGAGGTGAGCATTCCTTTACCTCAAGCTGCTTCTTTCATCGAACTTGTGCCTTGATGAAATTTTTCTTATGTAGTAGTCCTGGCCTCCTTCAATTACAGGTTAAAATGAACAATACATGCATCGGGAATAGTGTTAAGAGTTTGGTTGCTGAAATCCCAAATGGAAGTGTTGTGCTCATGACTCCCCTTGATCTTGATAGGCAGATATGGTACGCTTTTTTTCAATATTACTTTCATTACTAGACCGATGAGTTACATGTCCTTGTGCAATAACTGGTGTTTTGTTTGTGTGTTCAAAAATTAGCATTATCATTGAACATGCCTTAGGTATTACCTGCAACAACTAATTTGGTGCTTTTAGTGAAAGCAGAGACATCGCTCTTGGTTAATTAGTAACAGCCAAAATTACAGGAAGCTGTAAATTAGTTCTGCTTCTAAGACAGGTGGAAATACAAGTAGTGGTAGACCTGCAGCGTGTATGTAATTCCCGGAATGATAGTGGGAACATCTCCAAGGATACCACCAGTCACTGAACCACAGTTGTATAGAAGAAGCTCTGGAAATAGCTTCTTGAAATACTCCAAAATGCATTAGAAGGTTCAGGTGGCATTGGTGCCTTTGTAGCATATACTGTAGCATTTTGTCTCATATTGCGGATAGGTGTGTGGGATAAATATTTCAGGTGGGATGTTACATGCTTTATAACTTGGATATGCTATTTAGGAGTTGCAGAGTGATCCTAAAGTTTCTATATTTCATTCTTGAGTGTCAAATTGCTTACCAATTTTGTTCTCTGCTTGTTTTATTGTGCTACTTGTTGGTCTACCAGTTTATATGTGCCTTATGCTTTTATCAATAGTTAGTTAGTTATGCTAATTAGGTAAATTAAATGGTTTTTAGGTGCAGTGAGTGCCAAAACAACACCCTTACTCGCAAAAGAAATTCCTGTAAAGGAGGAAAAAGAAAAAGAAGGTTGTTTATCAGTGGAAGATGAGATAGATACTTAATGTGGTTGGTTCTAATGTTGATGAAAATGAGGCAGTTAGTATTACTGTTGTTGGAGCTTCAGGTGACCTTACCATTTCACTGTGTTTGGGTATGCTCGTAGTAAGATGACTGATGAGGAACTACGAGACATGGTTAGCAGGACTCTTACTTGCAGAATTGATAAAAGGTTTGTAATGTCTATGTATTGCATTCTTGTTAAGTTTTGGGTTTGACATCTTATATGAGTTTACTGAATAATAATGAGTTTGCGTTGGTACTTGTGGTCATGAGAATAGCTTTTGGATTTCAGGGAGAATTGTAGTGAAAAGATGGAGCAGTTCTTATCCGGATGCTTTTACCATTCTGGTCGGTATGATTCAGAGAACAATTTCTAGGAGTTGGACAAGAAGCTGAAGGACCATGAGGTAATGGATGGTGTTTTGTCATTCTTATGATTGAGTCTAATGAATGATTAACTGAATGCCGAGTCTTAAAAACATTTAAGTGTTTGGTTCTGCTATTGTATTCTTGCTCCTTGGTTTACAATGCATTTTGAGGGGCATAATTTATGGGCATGCACGTTTACATTTGTACTTAGAATGAGAATATGAAACTATTTTTTCTGGAGTTTCTAACTTCAACTTATCTGTTAGTTGCTTAATCTAGGTGTGGCGCTTTTGTCTATATGAGATTGGACATACCCGGAAGTGGTTTAACCTGCTAAATTGTTTGTGGAATGAAGTTTCCAGTAGAACATTAACATCTCGTTTTCCAGTATCACTGCAGGAACTTAGCAGTGGTAGACCTGCAGATTGTATGTAATCTCTAAATGATATGGTTTGTAGACAAGAAGCTCTTGAAATACTCCTAAATGCATTACAAGCTTCAGGTGGCATTCGTTCCTTTGCAGCATTTTGTCTCATAATGCGGATAGGTGTGTGGTATAAATCTTTCGTCGTCAGGAGTCTCTGATGATTCTGGAATCTGTCAAATCAAAAATGATAGACCCTCACTTATAAGTTCACAACAAAGACGGTACTGATACTTGCTAATCAAATGATTTGTTAGTGAATATTTCGAAAGAACATAAAGAAATGAACTGACGGCTTTATTTATACCGGAGGTGAACCAATTTTGTCATTTAAAATTATATATTCAGGGACAAAAGGCAAGTGACAATTTTTTTGTTCATCTTAGAGCAAATATTATGACAAACAAGTCTAATTGTCACTAAATATTTAGTTTGTGACTATAATGTGTTTAGTCGTTAATATAATTTTAGAGACAAAAATGTCATTTGTCCTGTAATAATTTTGGAGACTAGATGACTTTGTCGTTAAAAATATATATTTAGGGATAAATGTTTTCAGTTGTCGACAATGTTATTTTTGCAAACTATTATTTGTCTTTGTCGCTTGAAAATGATCTAGTGACCAAAATAGTTCATCACCAAAGAAATATCTGCGACCAAGGAAATTCTGGATGGATTCCTTGGAGTTGCAACAAACTTTAACAACTTTTGGTCTTGGTATTTGGTTGTAACATGTAACAACTAAAACCTAGAAATACTGTAAACAAATTTTTTTGATGTTAACAAAAATTTCAATACATTTTGAACTGTTTTGTGTACTCATAATCTTCAGTTCTTTTTGAACCTTCACAAATGTGTAAACCAATTGACCAACATTGCAATCTGAGATGCATCAAAGTCTTATAAGATTACCTTCCCAAAATCCCAATATGGCCTGCAATAAGACATGGAATTTATAAGTGGCTAAATGTATTCTCTTTTGGCCTTGGATTGAATTGGTGTGTCCTATGGATTGACATATAAATGTGGCCATTTATTACCGGCTGTTTTAGGGGCCGGCTGATTTAGTAGGGAAGCCGGATAATGAGACATAATATTGGTGTCTAATAGCTTTTTTCCAAAACCCTTTATCCAAATATTTTCTTAATTGCCAAACTACCCCTACTTAATTATAACTAAATTGTTCGAGCGCAGCCACCCCCACCACTACCGGCACCAGAGCCGCCATCGCCACCACTATTTGCACCAACGCCACCACCACCACCACCACCGCTACTGTCGACATCAATGGCGCCACCACCACTACTAAATTTCGTCTGGATTTTTGTCAACAAATCCAACCGAAATTTCTGGAAATTGAAATTTTCATTGTGATGTAATTTCCTGTTTCGCCTAGATTTTTGAAAGAAATTTCAGTCGAAACTATACAGACTCTAGCAAATTTTGTTTCAGAGAAATTTTCGTCTGGAATTGACCTAGATAATCAAACCGAAACAAAAATCGTCTGGATTTTTCACAGTTTACACTATTTTCGGCTAGGTTGGTTGTGGCACAATTTAACAAACCCAACTTTTCGTCTGGAATTCACATAGATAATCAAACCGAAACTAAACATCGTTTGGATTTTTCACAGTTTACCCTATTTTCGGCAAGGTTGGTTGTGACATAATTTAACAAACTCAATTTTTCGTCTGGAAACAATGCATTCAATACAGAACTAATCCAGACGAAAATTCTGGAAACTTAATATTTCAGTTGGATTTCTAGGGTAAAATCCAGACGAAAATCTCATTGAACCCTATTTCTTAATCAATCAATCAAACAATCCACGCATAAAAATTGAGTCATAGACAAAATTAAATATCAAAATTGATTTTCAGGGAGGGACTCATTTTCATCACTTTCGTTGGGGAGGAGGTGGTGGCGGCGGAGGAGGTGGTGGTGGCGGCCCCATGTGCCGGCAGTAATGGTGGTGAAACATGGGGAGAAGTGGAAGGAGGAGATTTAGATTTTGTTTTTGGTTACAAAACTAGGCTTTTATTTTATAGGGTAATTTAGACTTTTCATTGTTTTTTGATACCCCTTATAACATCCCCTAGGATAGTAATATTGTTTTCCTGCTTCCCTACTAAATCAACCGGCCCCTAAAACAGCCAGTATTTACTTATCAATGGACACAGTTTTTGGATTTAGAGTTGAATCCATAACCAAAGGGTGTCCAATGGCCATGGAAAAACAAAAAACGTGGCTACAAAAAAAGTAGAGCTTTTTCTGGGCCTATAGCCCTGGGAAAAAAAAAAAGTGTCAGGGCTTAAAAAAAAAAAAAAAGGTGACCTATGTGCCTTTCTGTACTAGTGAATTAAAGAGCCATATAATAATCGTTTAATAGTGAGTGCTTTTTAGCATTTGGTTAACACCATTATTAAACGATAATCAACATTAGATCGAAGAAGTGAAAAAACCAGAGAAAAAGTGAGGAATGAAGAAAACTTGAAATGAACTTGTATGGGAGCAAAACATTAGATTGGTATTGAGATGAACAGTCACCGATTGAGTTAAAAAAACGAGTAATGGAAAGGGGGATACCCTCATACCCAAAAGCTTCCTCTTTTAGTTATTGTGATTAGAAGAAATTGATTCTTCTGATGTACCAGTTTAGCCGAAGAAGACGACTAAAAGTGACCGTTAATGTCGACATTTTTTGTCGTGTGATGTACACGTATGTGATTTTCGTCTTAGGGTTAGTTTTGTAAGTTGACTTGAAAGATATTTATTTTTCCCACCTATAACATAAAGCTGAGTCAGCTAACGGCATAATGGATGGTACACTTAATGATAGGGGGATTCACCCATTAGCAATTTTTAAAGGGGTAATGGAAATTAGCTATTTTAATTGAGGGGGTTTTACAAAATCCCCCGAGTGTAAATAACAAAAAAGCACAAGCAGTTTCTGATCCGATCTTAACTCCATCCAATCCTTCCGAGGACTATTACAATTTACAATAGAAAGTACTTGATTTAAACATATTAAGAAAAATAAAAATGTTGCAAACCCTATTATTTTCTAAAATACCATATGACGTGGTGAAGGAAAATTCCTATTAAATCATGATGGTGGGTATATGTTGAACTTTGTACCAGTCCTCTCCTACTCCTTCTGCAACCCTTTCTTTCATCCATGGCATCCCACCCATATTCAGTGTTTCTAGTGTGGTGATGAACTGTAGCCCTTCCGGAAGCATGCTCAATTTAAGGCACCACAACTTTAATTCCTTAAGACGGGGCATTCCACCTTGGTCTACTCTCCACTCCTTAAGATTGGGTATTCTCCCCTCACCCACTGGATCATGTATTTCTAAAAATTGGAGTTGAGGGAATCCTTTTGAAGAACATACCATTTCCTCTCCTTCGTATTGACAGAATTTCAATTCTAAAATACTTAGTTTTGGGAGATGTTGAAGAGTTGCTATTGGATCTTCTGTAAAAACACTATTTCTTAAGTATAATTTGGTGAGGTTTGGTGGGTAATTTGGGAGTTTGGCAATATCTAGTCTACCTTCCAAATCCAATGAGTGAAGATTATGGCAACAAGAAAGTGAATCAAGTATTGATTTGGGAAATCCTTCATCATAAGATGAGAGGGTTAAGGATCTAATGGGATTTTGGTGCTGATCATCAGACCTTGATGATGATGACGACGAGGATGATGGTGAACTTCGCTTACCAACTACTTCATCTAAAATTATTTCAATTTGCAACGGGCTGGCTGACCTCACCGACAACTTTCGAAGATTTGAAAGCTTCTCGAAACAACCTTTTCTTATCCATTTCCCACCTTCAATACCAACAAGAGTATGGAGGTTTATAAGATTCTCAATTCGAAATTTCCGATCCACTGAACCATCAGAGAGTTCCAGGTGTCTTAGTTGTACCAACTTTGATGTAGTTTCAGGCAAGTTTCCTTTGTAGCGAATTAACTTTAGCACTTGTAAATTTCGCAAATTGCCTATGGATGATGAAAATGATATCCCAGAAAGATGCCCCAAATCCAAATACTTTAAGTGAATTAATCTTGAAACTTCCTTTGTTATACTTCTTGTTCCGTGCTGTCCTACGTTTCCAAGATCTAAGACTCTAAGCAGTTTGATGTTTTGGTACTTAATTGGTTCTAAACGAATAAAAGGAAAACCGTAAGAGGGTGCGAAGACAATAAAAGTGCGAACTGTGCAATTTGGTATATCGAAATTGATGTTATACCTCTTTGATCGGTCGGCATGTGTAGGATGGGTAGCATACCTCCGCACCTTGCACGCATCAGTAGCCCTAGGATGTGATGCTTCTATATCACCAGTTCGATGTTGCATATCATAAGTATGTAGGAAGTTGATCTCCTTAGCTTTCGACAAACAAAGGTCTCGCATGAGATCGTGTACTCGACATATACTTGTAATAGATCGTCTACCATCAAACAGGTTGGAGTGTATTAGCTTGTCGAATTGAATCAAACACCTTTGATTTAACTCTGCCAAATATTGGTGCTTCCCTATATCCTCTAATGTTGATGTATTTTCTTCTTTATCGGATATGAAACCCTCGGCTATCCACAACTGGATCAATTTTCTTCTTGGAATTTCATAGTCTTCTGGAAAAACACCGAGATAGAGAAAGCATGGCTTCAAGTGAGATGGCAAATCATGGTAGCTTAATGCTAATATAGCATTCACTCCGCCGTCTTCGCCTCTATTAATGTACGAAACAACATTTTTATGAACAATTCCCCATTGCTTGATCTCTGACCTCTTTGTTGCTAATAACCCTCCAAGAACGCATACCGCCAATGGCAAACCACCACATTTACGAGCCATGTCTCTTCCCAACTTCTCAAGACCTTCTGGTGCTGGGTTGCAATTAGCATCTGTCATTGGAAATGCCTTCTTACGGAGCAATTCCCAGCTCTCCTCATCATTTAAATAACGAGGTTCAAAATGAAGGCTGTATGGATCTGCGTGTAAAGCCACTTCTTTGTTCCGAGTTGTTAATAGTATTTTGCTTCCTCTCCTTCCAATTGGAAAGGCATGACTTAAAGTACTCCAGTGATTGATTTTCCACACATCATCTAAGACTACCAAGTATCGCTTGTCTTGGAGGTAGTTGTAAAGCTTTGCCATTAGATCGTCCTCGTTCATCTGCGAGTCGCCCTCTTTTAGAGACATGCACTTCATAATTTCTCCCAAAACATCTTTTACGTTCAGTTGTTGAGATACAGAACTCCAACCACAACAATCAAAACGGCTCTTAACGGTATCATGCCTGTATATTTTCTTAGCCAAAGTGGTTTTGCCTAGGCCTCCAACTCCGACAATAGATATGATGCAACGACGCCGTTCTTCGCCATCTTTCATCAACTCAGCCAGTAGTATCTTTGTGTGCTCCTCGAAGCCAATAACATGAAAATCCTCTTCATGAGGATATCGATTTCTCAGCGGATGTCGATTAATAATCATTTTGTTAGTTTCAGAATTTGAAGCTTCGTTGGCGTGCAAGTCCTTAATACCATATGTGATTCTACTTGCAGAGATAGCTTTGAGTCTATCTTGGATGGCTTGGATCGCTTTGCCAACTTTGTGCAGATTCCCCGAATTGTTAACCTTCGAGAAAGCCTTTGTAAGAAAGTTAGTTTTGCGGGTGGAATCAACTTCAAGTATGAAGGTGTCGATAACATCTTCGGCATCGTGAGCGAGGTTTCTAATATCCTCAACCCAATTACGAACACGACTATCTCCTTGTTGTTCCTTTGCATCTGCATCTTGTAAGAAACACTGCATCCTTCTCAGTTCATCATGTAACTCTTGGACTTGACTACGAACACCAAATAAGAAATCTGCTTCAGCAATAAGTGCATCTCCCAATCTATTAACAGCAAATGAAACCATAGCATCTACCATTTTTTCTTGAAAAAGGAAATTTAACTCAATGAACAGAAGAATTTAGAAGATGAGGGATATGTAATGGAAGAATAAGGATAAGCTTTTTCTTTTTTTTTTTTCCTTTTGTTGCCGATAGAACAAAGGGAAGAGATAAGGAGAAGATAAAATTTGTGTGTGTATGGTATAATCTGATCCTTCAGTATCATCTATTTGTAAGATATTTAAGATAAGAAAGGTATAAGGTAAGGTAAGGCTGCTGCCAAGCTAACAATTAACGTCCACACAAGTCACACCTTGTACTTCCTTCCTATAACAATATTTACGAGTAAAGGATGATTTCACCTCATTTGGTAATTCACCATTGGTCAAAAACATATACCCTGCGTGTATCGCAGAAATCAGCGAAAATAGCACTTTTTCAAAGAGTTCTTTAAAAAATATACCTTCTAAAATTTAATACACAAAATTACCCTTTGATGACTACTATAGACTTTGACCCTATTATTTTTTACAGAAATACCATCAGGGTCTAGACTGTGGATTCAAAGGTGTAGACTATAGGGTTGATGGTCCAGACCTTGGTATTGAGGTGTAGACCATTCTACTCTAAAATTGGCGGTCTAGACCATTCTGAATCTACATGGCGCCTATGTGGCGACCCTTAATTTAGGGTCTACACCTTGGGAATTAAAGGTCTACACTTTTGAAATTCCAAAAATAACATTTTTATAAAGTCTAGACTATAATAAACACAAGGTCTACACTTTGCCAATTCCAAAAATAAACTTTTCTTAAGGTCTAGACTTCGGTACAAAGGTGTAGACCTTAATCATCGTGGTCAATCTTGGTTGACCACAAAAATTTGAACTTAGGGTGTAGACTTTGAGGGCTAAAATCGGTAGACATGGGTATTTTTTTGTATTAATTTTTAGAAGGTATATTTTTGGAAGGGGATTTTTGATAAAGTACCCCTAGTTTGAAATGTACTAAATTAAAGTACCCCGTTTTTTTGAACTTTTTTAAAATACCCTTTTGTTGACCGTTTTTTTCAATGTAGCGGTTTCCATCCGTTAGTGGGGGTTAAGTGTGAGGTGGCACTTACAAAATGTCAAATTCACCCTTGAGATTACACCACCACTTGAACACACCACCACCTAAACTCCCTACCACCACCACCAGAACCCCTACCACCACCGCATGAACCCTGAACCACCACTTAAACCCCCCTTCACCACCATCTAAACCCTGAACCACCACTTAAACCCCATAGCACCACCACCTGAACCCCCTACCACCACCACTTGAACCCCCTACCACCACCACCAAAACCCCTACCACCACCACATGAACCCTGAACTACCGCCAGTTGAACCCACCACACCTAAACCCTGAACCCCCACCCCCACAACCACCACCTCCAGTGGTGGTGGTGAGGGTTCGGGGGTATCTTGTAATTTGACAACCCATTTTGACTTGTCAAACGAGTTTTGACTAACTTAGATGGAAAATGTAACATAAAGGGTATTTTAGAAAAGTGCAATTTTTCGGGGGTACTTTATTTGTGACCATTATCTTTCGGGGGTACTTTATCAATTTTCCCTTTTGGGTGTTTTTGTGCAATTCGGCGCGTGTATCATTCATTTCTTTGCCAATTGTTACAAGAAAATGAAGGAGTCCAATACTTTTCAACTATGAGCTGGGCACTTATGGGAGGACCTGGGATTAGCCCAGTGGTTCCTCATCGGTCTCCCCCTAGGGGAGACCCGGGATCGAGTATCCCCGGATGTATCAAAAAAACCTTGCGTCATCACGGTAGACTCGTTTGAATCACGGCAGATTTCAAAAAAATTTCAAAACTCGATCACCCGGGTGTAATGAGGCTATCCCTTATCTCAGTGTCTAAAATACACCCACACATATTAAGCTACCGATTAACTAAAAATAAGTTACCGATTAAGCTAACCTAATTACTAATTTAGCTACTTAGCCACCGATTACTTTAGTTCTTCTCAATTTTTTTTCATTTGAGAGGGAGTTAGAAGAAGAAGAAGAAAAAGAAGAAGAAGTTTTTTTTTTAGAAGTTGAGATGGTTGTTTTGAGTGAGATTGAGCGGGGTGAATCTTCTTCTCTTGAAGATGATCATGCTACGAATTCCTCTTACGTTAAAGAAGCCATGGATTGTTGGAACTCTACCATTCTAGAGAAAAGCCATGAACAAGAGTGTTTGGAAGAAAATCAAGAATCAAAGAAGGGAAAGGAAGTGAACTCGACTCCAAATGATCAGGTAGCTCTCTAATTTGAAACCCATTAGCTTGTAATAGTTGATTGACGTATGAAAAATCAAAGTTTGCATGCTTTGAATGTTGCAGTTAGAATATTCGGTAGATCCAGACCATTAATGGAGCCACCGAATATCCCAACCACCATCCGTACATGCACAATAAAATAACCATTCGGTCGCTCGAAATCACTTATAAGCTACCGAATGTATACTCGGTAGACTACTAAGCTACCGAATGTATACTCGGTGGATCAAATGGTTACCGATTCATATTTGTTTTTGGTACAGAATATTGGCCAAACCTCATCTATATTCGGTGGCTTAATTAGCTACCGAGTAATTCTTTCCAGTACTACTCGGCAGTTCATATATTTCATCGAGCTACCGATTGTTGTTAATTTTCCAATTTAGTTGTCTAAAGTTTTCAATCTTCTTTGTAGGTTGTACCCTTTGGGGACCTTCCCGAGGATGATGTTGTTGAATAGGATTCATACATTGGTGGTAAAGAAGAAAGCAAAAACAACACAAATTGGAAAATTCAAAATTTCCTAAAATCCTGAAATTGTATTGATATTTTTGTTGGATGTGCAATCCGTTTGGGAGGGCTCATGTGTGCAAAATCCACAAGCAAAGTAAATTTTGTATTGCTTCATGGAAGATTAGATAATTGGTTGATTGAATCAGCCTGAATATCATGTACAGTAGTTTGAAGTTAGGACTTTACAAACAAAAACAGCCCAACTCCACAAGTCAGTTAAAGGCAGTACATGTGTCTCACACCACTCGGTAGCTCGATATATAAACTATCTACCGAGTGCTGTAAATTAAAGGCACAAAACATATACTCGGCAAGCAAAAAAACAACCGAATACATAAAAATGTCCCTCGGTAGACAAAATAGCCACCGAGTAAACCCTTATATTCTGTAGCTCATACTAGCTACCGAATATACTAGATTTTGGGTACAGACACTGTAGCAATTTTCTTTTATCATCGGCAGCTTACAAAAACTACCTTAACTAGCACGCATCCATTTCCATTTTCATCCTCTGAGATAATATTTTCATCCCCGTCAAAAGATAGCAGCAAAGCTGTATCAGGAGCAAGCTTGGTTAGCTTAGCTAATGCATCAGATGTCTTCCCCTTGGCCAACACCTCCAGATATTTCCAAGAGAATAAAAGTAATCAACATTGCACTTGTCTCGAAAAAATCCATTCCTTCAAATGATTCTGAAGTTAAGGCTTTTATCAAAACATATAGAGAATAAAAATATGCAGCGCTCGTGCCCAACGCAACCAGAACATCCATATTAGCAGATCCTCGTTTCAAAGCATAGTACGACCCAATGTAAAACCTGAAATCATAACCAGAGTGAAAGGAGTATTTCACTTTTTACAGCGGTAAAGAAAGAAACACTAAAGCGATGAAACGTAGAAGAAAATGTAAAAGCAGTAACTATTAATCAGTGACTACCTTTTTCCAATGATAAGCTGCACTGGAGTGCAAAGAATCCATCTTAGAAGCATCCCTACTGTAAGCATGTTGTAGACCATATGAGATAACCAGTTGCCATAAGGAGGAAACATAGGAAGTACCATGGAGAAGATTAACACAGGAGCTGAGAATAAGAAGCTCCATAGAAAAAGGTTTTTGTATCCCAGAATCTCATGTTGGCGCTCTGCTTCTCTTCCACTCGGGGGAACATATAAGCTGGCGTCATACAAGTTGGGGGGTTGTCCAGCTTCTTTGATGCATTTTATGAGAGACCTTGGACCAGTGAAATCCGAGTCATATACAATAGTTACCTTATTAGACTCAGTGTCCATCTCAATATGGTTCACTCCTTGCACCGACTCAAGGGAGGACCGAATAATAGTCAAATCTTCACTACCACTGATTCCTTCAAGTTGTAAATTCACTTTGTTACCATCATTCACAGTGCTCACTAGCTCTGCTTCAAAGCCAGCGTCTGCAATTGCTTGGATTAGTTCGTCTGAATCAGTTAGTGTCGGATCAAAGTGAACTTTTGCTTCTTCAAGAGACAATCCCACAACCGCTGTCTTTAATCCCTCAACCAGTAGAAGAGCACGTTCAAGAGAATCCGAACAGCTAGTACATGACATACCCTTAATTCTGAGGCGACATACGGCTATATCTTCAGGGAACTCAAAAACTTGAAAGCCTAAGTTCTCAATTTCTTCTCTGATTGCTTGAAGCTGAATCAAAAAACTCAAATTAAAAGTCTAGAAATGTAGCAACAGAACAAGCAAAACCATTGGTAACACTTCTGTACAACAAACCACAACACAACCCAACCTGCCAAACCCTTCTCTTGGTTGCTCAACTCCCAGCACAAACCTGATGACGTAAACAGCACAGCAGTAGCAACAAGGCAACGACAGCATGGAAACGGCATCAACAGGGCAACAACAGCTTCATCAGCCGCAGGGCAGCAACAACAACTACACAGTTCTTACAGTTCTGCAGCAGCGAGACCACACAAATCTCCCCTTGAAACTTGTTCTCCTGGTTCCAAATCTTGAATCAAACACCAACCCAACTCTTTATTCAGCAAGTAGGCATATTCTGAACCTTAAAATCCTCCATTCAAACTCCACAGATGGCAGCTCAAGCTCCAGTTTTCTTCTTGTTCCAGCAGCTTCAGTTCAGGCGTTTTTACAAACAGCTGCTGTGCATTTCTGTTGTTCTTTGTTTCTAAGTCAATTTGATTTCTCCTCTAACCACAGCTCCGTCCCTGCAACATTCATCACAAACAAGACACTAACAAACATTCATAACCCAGTAGAACTC
Source organism: Papaver nudicaule (assembly GCA_023529015.1). Taxonomy (NCBI): domain Eukaryota; kingdom Viridiplantae; phylum Streptophyta; class Magnoliopsida; order Ranunculales; family Papaveraceae; genus Papaver; species Papaver nudicaule. The sequence goes on from JAJJMA010232741.1 coordinate 99,100, forward strand.
GACCAGATTCATTTCTCAATCAGTACACAATCGACTCATCTACAGCAGCACACAAACCCATCTCTTCTTTCACTCGTTTAATCAACCAAAACTGAATCCAGAAGCCTTGAATCGAATGTTGTTTTCATGTCCTTGTTTATCTTCGAACTTCCCAGCTGAACCTTTAAAATCCAGGGCAAATAAGCCTTCTTCTTCATTGATTTCTCTTGGTAAATCTGTAGATAGTTCACATCGTTTGAGATAGTTCACATCGGTAGATAGTTCACATATAGAGGATGAGAATGGTAGTTGTTTAGGTTTAGGTTTAGGGGAAGGGAAGAGGAGAAGGGGAGGAGGAGAATGAAATTCTCATTCGGTAGGTTTAGGTTAAAACATTACGAAAGGGTAGTACAGACATTTTCCATATAAGGGAAAGGGTATAACTGGTTTTTCGCCCACCCATTTAACCATCCCTTAACGCGTCAAGCTGGATGGCCGAATAGGGCAAATCTGCCGGGATTCAAACGCGTCTGCCGTGATGACGTGAGGCAAAAAAAAGAAGATTGTTTTTCGGCCAAGTGAGATCTTTGGGGGCCATGTGGAAAACGACAAAACGTGGCGAAATCCCTAAAGTACCCTCTACCTTTATTTACTAATTTGCCATTCATCCTAATAAAAACCCACTAACCTAACCTAACCCTTTGGCCGCATCTTCTTTCTTCGTCTTCCTTCTTCTTCTCCTTCTCTTCCTCTTTCTTCTTCTGCTTCTCCTTCTTCTGTTTCTTTCTCTCTCGCTGCTTCTTCTTCGTCTTCTATCTTCTTATTTTCTTCTTCTTTGTTGGGTGATTATTTTTTTTTTATTTTTTTTGTGATTCTGTGATTGATTTTATGTATATGTGATTCAATTCTTGTAAATCTGGTTTATGCTTATATACAGAAATATATCTGGCCATTTTGTATTTTGTTTTAAGTTTTCGGTGAATTTTTTTTCAATTTGATTTCTCTGAACTTTTAGGGTATTGATGGATTTAGGATTGTCTGATGGAATTAGAGTTATTTGTGTTTCAGGAAAACAATCTGGGTTTCAAGTTTTATAGTTTGATAGATGCAAAAAAGGGCTTCAATTGATTCATTTTCAACTGATTTGAAGAATTTTTGATTTCTGTGAATGTAAATTGGGTTTTTAGATCTAAGTTGGTAGATGAGTTTTCTGTTATTTTGATTTCTAATCAATTACTTAAATCTAATTTTTGATTTAAAATGGGGTTTTCTATTTGAATTTGATTTCTGCTAATTTTTAGGGTGGTGATGGAATTAGGTTGTCGGATTAAAAATCTAGGGCTGTGCACTAATGTTGTAGCTGGTGTTATGAAGATTTGTGGTTCTTTATTCCTGGCTGAGAAGATGGCTGCTGGTTTGAGTGAGTTTCTGTCAAAATTCAAGGAGGAATGGGAAGGTAGAAGGATAAGAAAGAATGGGTTAGAGTGAGAACAACAATTTAACCAAGCCTCAGGGAAGAAATGGAATTGATTTTCATGATGAATGGGAGTGACTTTTGATAAGTATTGTAGATATTTGAATGAAGCAGGAACATGTGTATGTGTGAATGTTAATCTATTGCAGGGAAGAACCTATTTTGTGCTAAGAAAGAAAGCAAATTGTATCTCAAGTGTTTGTAAAAATGCTTTACCGAGAAGTGTGAGCTGAAGCTAATGGTTGTGGGTACTGGACAGATGAGATTAAATGTGGTTGATGTTGTCATCACTGTGGGAGTTTGCTGTGGTGTAGAGGATGTTTTGGAATGGTGTATGGAGTGCAGTTGGGAGGCACAACAAAGAAGTGGTGATGTGGTGGTTCTATGTCAGTGGGTATCAAATTAGTTGGAGCTGAAGCATAAGAAGAAGAATTAGATCGCAGGTCCGTGCACTTCAGAGGTTATATTTGAGGTTATGGATGAAATCCACCAGCAAATGCTGTATAATAAATGATTTTGTTTGAATGAAAGTAGTGTGATTGTGCTGCAGTAGTGCAGTGTTAGTATGTGTGTGAATGTTCCAGTTTCGGCTTGCAATTTTAACCACACGAATGAGCCGAAACAGTTTCGGCTCAAATGAAAAAAAAAATGAATCAGCCGAAACTGTTTCGGCTTATATGAAGAAAAAAAAAATGAGCCGAAACAGTTTCGGCTTATATATATAAGTTTCGGCTTTTTGTTTATAAGCCAAAAATAATATTATGATAACCCAGAGAGAGTTTCGGCCTAGACATAATGTTAGATCTTAAGCCGAAATAATTTCGGCCCAGACGATGGAATATTTCTCTAGGCCGAAACTAGAAACATAGCTGTCATTTTTAAATAGTATTTTCGGCCCAGAGAAACATATTATCGTGTTGGCCGAAAATGCTTCTGTGTAGCTCAACATTTTTCCCCCAAAACCCAAGAAATTTCTCACCCAAAAACAAAAAAATTTATAAGCCGAAATCATTAACACTAACAATTATCATTAACACTAATCATAAAAATTAGTGTTAATTAGTCCAAGGGCAGATTAGCATTTTTGAAAAAAATTATTCCCAATATACCCCCGTTTTGTCGTTTTCCACATGGCCCCCAAAGATCTCACTTGGCCGAAAAACACGGTTCAAAAAAAAAGAGCTGGGCACTTATGGAAGGACTCAGAATGAGATATTTTTAAGACTTTTCAACTGTCCCAACACCCAAGTTGCACCAAGTGGGTCAGGTAGACTCGTACAACAGTTTGGAGCCTAGCACTGCCGTGTTCCTTTGGTAATTGGCATGTCCACTTATATTCTGGCAAGTCTTCATATAATTGATGATTGCTATCTACTTTCTTTTTGTATTCGATTCTTGAGAACGTACACACTGTTTGTAGGGCCAACCCGAGCACCTCTTGTTTCGTATTTTTCTTCCAAGGACCCGATGATAATGAGAGGTTGCTTTCTTTCTGTCTTCCACTTTGACTGGACCCCAAATTTGCAATATTGCTAATGGGGGAACAAATCCCGTCCCCCCCCCTTCAAACCATGCACAAAAAAATTTGTCTTATCTGTTTTTTTCGTCCCCCCCCTGGAATCAGGTACCCCCATCAGCAGCCCTGCAAATTTGGACCCGATGAGAAAGAGAATCCAACTACACATCCAATTGTGCCCAGTACTTTATCTTCGGGCCATACAAAATAAATGAAGTACAACCCAACAATTTCCTCGAAACAAAAAAGAAAGCTCCACGGATGTTCATATTGTGTATTGGAAACGACATAAAGTAAAGTATCTTCTCCAAATTGCAATTTAGTAAAATCATTTTTTAGAGGGTAAGTAACTCCTTACACGATATGATATTTTGGTAATATGCCAACGCGAGGGCTAAGCTAATAGCTCAAGGGCTATAACTAGAGCTCTTTTGCAATTCATTGTATGCAACCTTTAATCACGTGGAGGAGTTACCAAACACCTACTCCCATACGAGAGTTAAAGAGGGTGCGAAACTGGATTGAACACGTGGCCAGCCAGGCAGTGGACCATTCAGTTTAAGTGTTCATGACCCTTTCTTTGTTGTGGAGTAGTATTAACCCCTGTATTTAATTCATCTACTGGCGTGTTGTAACCCATATCTTAGTTAAACTTTGAGAGTTGCACTAGTGGATTTGGTCCATATTACAACGCTATGTTATGACCCCTATTAATGGTGGCTAGTGTTTTGACCTCTAAAAGGGGTGGTAACACTAGAAATAAAGTAAACAAAATTATTAAAAATTATACTACCCTTATTATGGGCTGATTTATAAACATTTTAATTTCCAAAAAACCATCAGATGAACGACCCTTACACAACCCTCAACCATGGATGTTGCCATAGAAGTCAAATTGACCAAACATTAGTCAAACTAGTTTACAGTGGAACGAACCTAACTGGGGGTCGTAGACCCAAAAAAACATTTACAAAAAAACCATCGCCTATATTACCCTATTACTACGGATGAGCAGCATCATTTCCCTCTTACTTATCCATTCCTTATCCATTCCTTTTTTCTCTCTTATCGTTTTCTTCGAACTATTCTCTCTGTCGTCTCTCTTTCTCTTTTTCTTCTTCAAAAATCTCTCGAAAATCTCTTAAAAATGGAAACAAATCTCTCTCGGTTATCTCTCTGTCGTTCTCATCTCTCATAAATCTCTCTCGTTTATACTCAAACATCTCTCTCGTTTTTATCTCCCCCCTTCATTTTCTGGATCTCATATTGCGGTATTTGAAAAGTAAGGAACTTTCTTCTCTGTGTTGTTAATAGTTTGGTTTTAGTAGTAGTTTAGTTACTAGATTTCATATTTTACTCGAAAGAGTTAGGATTTTCATTCAGTTTTAGGGTTAATTT
>JAJJMA010232746.1:2677-25833 GCA_023529015.1 Papaver nudicaule
ATATATATATATATATATATATATATATATATATATATATTTATGTTATTATGTTTTACTGGTTTGATTTTTGTGCTATTTAACAAAACTAGACTTACAAGCCAGTAAAATAAGATATGTACTGGTTTGATTTTTGTGCTATTTGGCTGTACATATCATCTTTTACTGGTTTGATTTATGTGCTATACGGCTGTACATATCATCTTTTACTGGTTTGATTTATGTGCTATACGGCTGGTTTGACAAAGATTGTACTAAAAAGTTGACAATACATAAGAAAAGAGGAGCTTATTTTTGAGAAGAAACTTTAACAAAACTAAAAAGTATATAAACCTTGTAAGAATGTTGCAATAATTACACTATAAAAAAATGAAACAGAGACAGTACATATCTCCCTGTATTGTAAAACAACCAACTATAAAAAAATGTTTTACGAGAACATGAAAAAAAAAACTGCCAATCTCTCATTAAATTTGTTTCTAAGGTTCATACTGACGGAGAACAGGGCATGTTGTTTTGTTGTGATGAGCTTTTTGATGACAGTTTGAACATGTGACTGGTTTCCTCGACAACTCCCATGCACCTTTTAGTCGTTTCTCTGGTGGCCTTCCTATAGGAACCTGCACATATGGAGGCAAGATTGTATCTTCCTCGGTATACTCATCTGGCCTGTTGTAGTTGGGTATGGGTCTTATCGCAATTGAATATAATTCTCGATAAGAAGCATTTGTAAAGTAGTAGTCAATATAATCAAGGTAAATATCTCCCTTTGCCCCAATAGCGTGTGAGCATGGAAAACCGTACACCTTCCATCTTTGGCAGGTACAAGTCTTTCTAGTCAAATCGACCATATGAGACCTGCACCAAAAAGAGAAATAACAAAAACACTACATATGTTAGTAGTTATATATGCTTGAATAAAAGTATGTACCCATAAACAAATAACATAAAAAAAAATGTGCTCAAACAACATTACTAACCTTGGAGAATGTACTTCATAAATGTTATAAGACGAGAAGGTTACATTCCATGAACGCCCAATTTGAGTATGCAATTCAAGCAACGCTTGAAACTTGGGGGTAAGTTTTTCCGGATCTGTCTTAAGGCTTTCAAGATGACGATTACCAATCAACTGCATCAAACGTCGCCTTCATCACCCGCACGGATAAAAAAAAAAAAAAAATGATCATTATTAGCTAAAATAAACAGTACGTATCTGTCTGCACTGTCTAAAACTGGTTGATTTAAGCAGTTTGTATAATTATCTTTTAAAGATGCAGTTCATATTTGACTGTACTACATTGAAGCTTAAAAAAAGGTTTTCAAGGCAGTACATATCTGGCTATACTAGGTTGTTTCGACTAGCATATATAGGTTTGTGATGCAGTACATATATGGCTAAAAAAATTATTTTTCATTAAGAAAAAAGCATACCTGGTTATATCAATAAGAGCGAAGGCGGGCAGCTTCTTTTCCTTGCGAATCCAATTGTTGAAAGATTCTGCAATACTTGATGAAACATAGCCATACCTACACCCCGGGAAGTAAGCACTAGACCACTTTTCCTTTTCAACACCTTTAAGATAATTAGCAACCCAACCACATCCCATTATCTCCAGCTCCCGAAGAGCTTCATCATATCTTAACGGAGAAAGTGCATACGTTGCTTTCCTATAACACTCAATAACTTGTTTATACTTCTCATGACCCTTGTTTATTGGTAAAAAATTTTTCAAATGAAAATAACAGTAACTATGGTGAGCTTGGGAACCAAATACTTCAGGAATAGATCGTTTCAACCCTTCACCGCGGTCAGTAATAAAAGTAATTTCACGATCATCAACTACTTTCTTTAGATTCTTCATAAACCACGTCCAATGATCAATATTTTCTCCCGGGACAAGTGCATATGCAAGAGGATAAAACTCTGGAGAAACAAAAGAATAGAAGAATGAATCCTGAGCAGTACAGCCAAAAAAAAAATGTACTGGGAAAAAAATTACCATTGTCACCGTTTAAGCATGTCGCAGCCATTAAAGTGCCTCTAAACCTGCCTGTGAGAAATGTAGCATCACAAAAAATCATTGGACGGCAAAGCCTATAGCCCTCTTTACAAGCACCAAAACAAATGAACAAACGATGGAACCTCTTTGTTGCGTCATTATAGTCGAAGTCAACATAAGAACCAGGATTGGTGTCTCTTATGGCAGTAACATACCATGTCAGATGCGTGTATGACTTAACTTCGTCTCCAAAAATCGCGTCTTGTGAAACTTCCAAACCATTGTAAGCATGGTGGTACTTGATATTCACGTCGACATCCAATTTAAAGTAATCAATAATATCATGAGACTTGATAAGAGGGTTATGCATCACCCGTTCATGTATCATATGGTCGACAAGTCTCTTTTTAACTGTTGGACTTCTCACTCGCATTCCAACTCCACAGGTGTGCCTTTTAACATATTTCTTAATCTTAAAAACTTCGTTACTTTTGTCTACTGCAACGGTATGTAGACGCCATGAACATTCAAAATTTGGCTTGCTGCAACATTTGTACGTTAACCTTGATAGGTCGTTCTTCACTTTTTCCAATTTATATCCAGTTCGAAGACGATACTTTTCGAGAGCTATACGAACAGACTCAACGCCACCATGGAAAAATTGATGTGTATCGTCAAAAATATTGGCCCAAGAATCTGAAATGAAACTCTTTTCAACTTCATTACCTTCAACAATATAACTTTTCTTAGCCATTTGAACTAACTCAGAATTATTATCAGCATCGACAAAAGAACTTGATGACCCAGCTTCAAAAGAATCCACATGCAACTCAAAAAAAGGAGATTTCATCGTAGAATGTAATGCGGCAAGACCATGTAATGAAACATCAGCAAGGACTGGAATCTTAACCCCATTCTTCATGTAATTAACCACAATGCTTGAAGGACTAAGCATTCTCCAATTGTTACAGATGACCCACTTTAAATCGGCAATAGTAGACTGTAATGAAACCATGTAGGAAAAATGATTGCGTTTGTAGTATACATGAGACTCACAAAACATGTCTACCTTTGGATCAGTACCAAAGGTAGACATGCTGAAACCTGTGTCAAAAAAAACAAAAAGCAAAAAGAATCGTATGAGTGTCACATATAGAGATGTATTGAAAAACAAAACTTCAACACAGAAAACAGTACATATCGACATGTACTGGAGTAAACTAACATTTAGTGGCACTAAACAAGCTTGAACATGCACCAGTACATATAGAGATGTACTGTACTGAAGCTTCAACATAAAACAGTACATATCGACATGTACTGGAGTAAAACTAACATGTAATGGCATTAAAAAGCTTGAACATGGACCAGTAAAAGAAGATATGTACTGGTTTGATTTAAGGGCTATTTGACTGAAACTAGACTTATAAGCCAGTAAAATAAGATATGTACTGGTTTGATTTAAGGCATATTTGACTGAAACAAAAAAGTAAAAAAACTAACACAGATCCAAACATATACACACTAAAAAAACTAAAAAAGAATCAAAATGCTTCATTCTCAAATGAAATTTATAATTAAACTAGCCAATGTACCAAAGGACCTGTTTATTAAACTAGATCAATTCCATAATTACACCAACAGAGAGAAAAAAACTAGAGAAAAAGGATTAAAAACCAAAATAAAACTAGATCTCTCAGAATCATGAAGATGTAGATCGGAAACTAGCTCAGTATACATCAAAATTAGCAAACAAAAAGCACGGAGACCAAAAATTAGCTAACAAAAATAGCTCAGTATGCTTAATTCATGCTTGAAAAACAGATCAAAATCACGGGAAAAAAACACAGATCTAAAAAATCGTAAACTCTAAAGAGCAAACGTACCTGGTTTGCGGAGATCTTCAGAAAACTGAGAAGAAAAAACCCTAGAAAAAATCTTCGATGAGAAACAGCGAGGGAGAAAAAATAGGATCGAGATTTTTGTTTTTGAAATTTTGATTTCCTATTCGGTTTTATACGTTAAAGCTGACAAGGGTATTACTGGAAATAGAAAAAAATCTTAGATCACGTGCGGTGTGCAACCGTGTTTTTTCTTCTCTTTTGGACCAGCGACTAAACATAACTTCTCGTTGTCCCTCCGGCTAATCTAAGGTTAATATATAGGACCTCCTAGTAGATTCTACATATATTGCGGTACAAGGTGACTGGTTTTGGGTACATGGTTCATTCGGCTCATCCGGACCTGACTGGTTTTGGGTACATAGTTTATTCGGCTCATCCGGACCATATGGCATCTGATGCTATATTGTTTTTGTTGTAATTTTATTTCCTACTTTTTTTCCCCATGGTAATAGGTTCACATTCCATGAGATGAGATTACAAATAAAGTGCGGGAAATGCACCTTATCCACACAAGTTTGATGAAGTATCCGTTGCCCAATTGTGTAAAACTTGTAGATATGGCTCTTAAAATAATCAGCTTTGAGTGAGATTTTTTTTTGTCAGAACCTATCAAAATACAAGTATGCCCTCATTAAATGTGAAGAGAACACCTGTAGTAGACTGCATGAGCTTAGGGTTTATATGTAAATTTTGAGGATACTGTAGGTCAGGAAGGGGACAGTGACACATTGGAGTAGATGTCATCCATCTTTCTGACTGACTCTACTAGACAGGGAGTTGATAGCGACTATACAACCAAATCGAAGCAACAATAGTGCTAGGCCACTTCTTCTAAGCTGACTAAACTACCATTTATTAACCCTAGAAACTAGATAGTGTTTTGGGGGGAGTCCAAGGGAGTCAAACAAATACCAGTCAAACAGGGCATCTATTTTGGAAGACATGCAAAATATTGGTTTTGTCATGTCAATTTAACTAAGCAAAAATACCTGCTGCATCGGTGGTTACAGTACGAATTAAAATTATTTTGCGCCTTTTCCATCATTTTATTAAAAAAAAAATAATCCAATTTTGGAAGACTGAGTTTGATAAACCACGAGTATATAGCCAGCCAAAGGTGGGCCTAACAAAGATGAATGGTTTTTTTTTATGCGCTGTTTTTGGCACAGCAGACTTTTTGTTGGCACCGCAAAACAATAAAACCATCCAAATGTAATTATAAGGGATGTCTAAATATGTATGAAAAGTCTAAGTTATCCTTACAGATTAAAATACCCCTAAATCTTAACTAATAACCCTAATTTTATAACCCTAATACTAAAACAAAAACAAAAACTAATTAACCTTATCCTCTACCCATATATCCCTCTCCTTCTCCTAAAACAAAAACCAGATTTTACACTCGTGAGATTGAGGCGTCCACTGATTTGGCCTCTAATCAGTCTAAAGACCCCAATATGCGTCTCATGTACTAATTCTGAACAAACCCCATGTTTTCAATCATGTTTTCATTGTTTTTTTTAGGTTAGAATCATCGATTTGGGGTTTTTTTTTTTTCCCCTCAGTTAGTTTTACGGTTTGGATTTCATACTGAATTGAGGCGTAAACACGTTTTTACGGCTTGTGATTCTTCATGAAATAAGACGTAAAATTGTTTACGCCTTGCAATCAAGCCGTAAAAAATACCCTAGTTTTGCCCTAGAATGTTTTACGCCTACCAACCAAGGCGTAAACATTTTGGAATGTGCTCACAAAAATGTGAACCGTAAACATCAAAACCAAGCCGTAAAAGAATGTTTTACGCCTACTAAACCAAAGCGTAAAATTTTTGGAATGATTATGTCATACAAAAACCCCACATTTCCCTTTGATACTTCATCTTCTTCATCTTTTTCATTTTGTTTCAAAAAAAAGAAAACCAGCGCCGCCTCCGCAACTACCACCGACGCCTCCGCATCAATCAAAGCGGATTCTCCATATATACGCTTGGTTAGGCATTTTGTCGGATATTTACGCCTTGGTTAGGTATTCAATCCAAGGCGTAAACTTAATTTACGCTTCATTTTCAAATTTTACGCCCCATTTTTTTTTTACGGTTTGGTTTGGCAATTTACGCCTCAGTTTTTTTTTGAGCAAACTCCATTTTTTTTACGCCCCAATTATTTTTTACGCCTCAATTATTTTTTACGCCCCAATTCATTTTTGTACGCCCCAATTTATTTTTTACGCCCCAATTTTTTATTTTACGCCCGGATTCATTTTTTTATGCCCCAATTCATTTTTTACGCCCCAATTCATTTTTTTAAACCCCAATTTTTTTGTTTTTCCGCCCCAATTTTTTTTTTCCGCCCGGATTTTTTTTTATGCCTTAATTCAGTTTTTCACGTCCCATTTTTCACGCCCCAATTCATTTTTTTACTCCCCAATTTTTTGTTTTACGCCCCGATTCATTTTTTTACACCCCAAATTTAAAAGGTAAAATTGTCCATTTTACAAGGGGTTTTTGATTTTGGGTTTTGATGACTCTATTTTGTCATGGGTTGCAGTGCCAACAAAAAGTATGTTGTGCCAAAAACAGCGCATTTTTTTTTTATGGTGGTGGTGACACTTATACAAATACAAGTTGGTAATGCAATGCCAAAGGAGAATATCTTTTTGGGTAGGAGATCTATGTGGGGTTGAAGAACATTTGGGTGTGCATGTCTCTCTTTTCACTATTCCACTGGTGAGTCCTACACCATAGTGCTATACTCTTGTAGATAAGGAACTAGCATGGAGTCCATCCTGTGCAAGCATTTGGAGCCAAAGAAAGCAAGTTATTATATCATGTTGCTCACCTGACTGCATTAAGTTTTGTCATCAGTAGTCAATGAACTAATGCCACTTCTGTGGATTCATGCTGCTTTAGTTTGGTACCACGTTTAAAAAAAAAAAAAATGTTTGAATCAAGTCTCAGATAGTTTGAGAATTTCAGATGAGTAGAGGAAAAGATAAGGCACCTAACCCGACAAAGATACGTTTATAATTTTATATGTTTATTAGAACAAAAAAAAGGTTAATTTATCAATCAAAATTCCTGGCCCAGTGATTTATTTGTTAATTGTGTCACACGGTGCAAAGTGGTGTGTAACCCACACGGTATACATAGCATTTTCGATTTCGAATTGAGAAAACGCAGTCATCAAGGTCCCAGTTGATGGGGAATCTCCACAACATAAAACAAAAAAATAAAGTTGAAAGGGAATACCAATTGCCACAGATTATTGTTTAAGTGAGTCCAAGAGCCAAAGTATTCGAGAATCAAAACAGTCGAAAGGAAAATTTGGATTAATGGGTTATCCAAAAGCTTAACGGAAAAAAACAAAGATTAAAAGACTAAATACTAACACCAAATTATGCACCTTTTTTTTCTTCTTCCCATTTTAAGAAACCAACTTACAATAAACAATATGAAGATGACAAACATTGTTAGTCATTCTTGTTTCTACATTTAGTCAAAATTGTCGATTTATTCTAGGGTAAAATATGGGATGTTGTTGGCCTAGCAAAGCAATTTGAACAAGGGAAACGTAAAAAGGAAGTTACGCAAATTACACAGCAGATGAATAAGGATACCTGCAGAAATCAGTTCATCATACTGCCTTCCATCTCTTGTTGCAGAATCTTCTGATTCTGCACCATTTACTTTTTCCAGGGGTAGTGTCAAGAACAATGTTGAGTTTGACGTATGTTGGGCATTCTGGAATAAGGTAGTGTTATCTAGTTCATCTAAGAAGTTCATTTTTCACTTGTATTAACTGTTGACATTGTTTATATACAATGCGAAGCTGACATCTATATGTATAAGCTTGACAGTTTCAGAAGTTGACTTCCTGGTATCATTGTTATCAGATAAAGACGGGGATTCTGAGTCTTCTAATCCTTCCTCCTAATTATATTGCAAAGCTAATGGATGAAACAAAAGAGCCGAAAAACACACCACCAAGCTTACGTGGCATTCGTCTAAGAATTACAGGTCTTGCCATACTTGGCGAGGATAATGATGTAGGAAATAAAATTTGTGCTGCCAAAACCTGAAACCAAATCCAAGAGATGCAGTGCTGTCTGGGAATTTCAGATAGATAGGTACCCTGCCGTAAACATTGAGTACACTATACCACTATTGGAAAGAAAAGATCAATTTCTCAACCAAAGATAAAAAATATACATACCAAACTACCACTGCAATGCTGCAACAGTCACTGAAATTAGCCCTTATTAATTGGTAACGTGCAACTTTTTTTGAAAAAATGACAGATTTCAAGGCCCTTCAGGTATAACAAGTATGTTCATATGTTTCTCACAGTTATCCAAATTACAAATACAAAAACAAATCAACTTTATATATAGGGGTAAGATACAAAAATGATCAAAATTGTTTATGGTCTTTTACTTACAATCATCAAGGTAATAAGCACATAAGCAAGTTGGACAGAAAGAGTGACCGTAAGGAAGTATAGAAGTATGGGAGGGCACTTGCAAGATACATGTGCTTCAGAACCTTTCAAAATAGCTTCGGTGAAGTTTTGGGCAGTATTCTAGCCTGAAAAGGGCAGTATGAAATTTATCAACCTTTGTACATACTATAGACTGCCTTATATGCACCACTGACATTTAAGAGAAATTCAGTAATCTAGGACCAGATGATTTGAGACTTTGTCAAAATGGCCTAGGATGGAATCATTAGATGGTGGACGCAGCTTCGTAAATACACTAGACATTACTATATATATCAACTTCCATGGAGACCTGCATATATTGATAGACTATTATCACGTATAACAACTTGTAGGGAGAGGGACAAAACCGTTTTCCACCCAACCATTGGGTGGACACTGGTGAAATGAACAGAACCCTATCACCGGGATGGATGAGGATGAGTCACTGGTGTGTAAACGACAATAACTTTATAACACACACTACTGTTATGGATTGTATACTGCAATATCCTGCTAATCAGTTTGATAAGTGTTGTCAAGGAAAACGAACCTTATAAGTTAGTTAATTGGATTGCTTGATACTAGGGCATTTAGATAGTTGTTGAAAAAGAATTCGCTGGTACATGATTGACTCAGTCAGTGTGAAGCTTATGATACATAAAGCCAGAGCAGCCCCTGATGAATAAATCTGTGTTAGAAGCCATTGCTGGAAAAGAAAAAACAAACCAGACTAGACAATGCATAAGACACCAACTAAAGATGTAGGATTACCAAACACAAACCTTAAGTATCAAAATGGAGCTTCCTGAACAGATACAAAATCGCCATGCATGAAGGTCATCCATGATGCTAAAAACACCCCATACTCTTGAAGAACTTCTATTGATAGACTTGGTAAGACTTTTAGAATCCGTAAGTAACTAATTCTGTTAACCCTTTCGTTGGTATTTATTTGCAAATTCTTTCAGTAATAAATTCTGCTTAAATGCCATATAGGAATCCATACTAGTTCCCCATTGTTGACAGAAACTTTCATCTGTTGGAACAAATGAACTAAGAGGAAATGGCCCCTTTGGAGCTTTCTTCAGGGAAACCAAAAACCTATGTCGAGGACGAATTCTCTGGTCTAACGACAAACTCAAGTACGTAGGGTATTTGGTCAAGGACTTCACCTCATTCCGAAGCTCATTCACCAGGTACAAATACTTAGGTCTTAGGTTGTCCTCAAGTGATAGAGATAACACCTGTAAGCATAGTCAGATAATTTATCAAACCAATTCAGGAAAAAGATACCTTAACTTCCAAACTCCCACGACATGTGAATGTTTTGAAAGGCAATAGAGGAATAAAGAAAATGAAAGAAGGATACAGCATTGTAAAGCAAATTATTGGCGGCACAATAGTTCAGTATGACATAAGAGAAGACACCATACCTGTGTAAGGCTTGTTAATACTTTTACGATTTCAGAATTACGCATTCCGATGCTCCTGAGGAAGTTGATTCTAGGTAGAATTCCATCCTCGATGCTGTAATGAAGGAGTTGGGGATGCTTCTTGACCATTTTTACTATGCATTCCCTGGGTGCTCCCAGCTCCTTTGAGAGAAAGGAAAAGCGAGTATTCCATGTGTTGTCGATTCTCTGAACCAGAATCTGAGGACTTAATTGCACAACTTTACCCAAATCATTTCTTTTTATTCCAACCTCTTCAACTAAATACCTAGCTGTTGGTTTCAGAGACTGTTCAACGCTGTAGGAGAACAAGGATGGAGCCGCAGTGATTATGCGTCCAATTCTGGCATCCGGAACACCAAGGTCCGTCAAAAATGCAACATGGGATTTCATATTCTTTTCTACAGTATACCCCAGAATTTGTGGCTGCCTCAGAAGTATTTTCTTGATGTCTCGATGTTTAACACCTACACTCAATAAGAAATCCAACCTTTCCTTCGCTGAAGCCACATTAATCTGAAGGAAAGGCATATGCCTCTCATAAATTTGAATAAAGTGGGATTCCTTTAGTCCAAAAGTGGTAAGATAATCAAGAAGTGGAATCCATTTCTCATCTAAATCTAATTCTTCTGACAGTTGAGAAAACCTACTAGCAGTAGAATTTCCCGTCTTCTTCTACAACAAAAAAAGAAAAAGCAAGTTAAGTTCTACCTTACCATCCTTTTGTCCACAAAAACTTTTAAGCAAGTCATAGCATAATGAGAATGTGTAAAGCGCACAATACCTTTCTTTTTACGCTAGCATCTACGGATCCCATCTCTTCCAATCTATTCGAATCATAATCTTCAAAACTTGCCTCCTCAGTGCTACGCTTACCGATTCTCACATCCATTCGACTGTTTGTACCTTTAATGCTAACTCCATTGAACGAGGATCTCTGCTCCCATAGAGTTTTTGGTTTTCCTCTGTTGCCTGAGTCAATATTGGCAGATTGTTTGCATTATTTACTTGTACAGGAAAAGAGATCGCTTAAATTTTGACAATTTTCTTCTCTGTTCTAAAAAGCTTTTCCCAACCCTTTTCAGAGTTCTTTTAGCATACCTTGTCTAGGTTTACTTTGTTTCTCCGAATAGAGGCTCTTCGAGTCCTCCTCAGACTCATCATCCTCCCCAAATTCATCCTGAGAAAATTAAGATAAGTCAAGCATATTCTAATTCAACTGGAAGATAATTGTTCAAATTACACCTACCCCACTAAGCATACATTAGACGTAGACTGAAAACAATGGTGAATTTCCTGTTTCAATACCATCACTAGCTAACAATTGAGCAACAAGGCTCCATAGAACTAAGCTGACCACCGTTAGCACCGAAAATGCAAACTTTGAGCTAATTGAACAAGACGATGAGCTCCGAATGCACAAATGTTATCTAGACAAGTACAATGTAGTAGCACTCAACTAAAATTAGGCAGAATTTGGAAGAAATGAATACTTACATCAGACTCATCCTCAGAAATGTCATCATCTTCTTCTTCTCCGTCGTCATCGTCACTATCATACGGTGATAAACTTTGTCCATATGGAGACCTTAAATTAGGTTTTAAAATTCTAGGGTTTGAATGAGTAGATAGAACAACAAAACTACTAGTACTAGTTCGTTTTCCTCTTTTACCTCTAATAGTCTTTAACAATGTACTAGTTTCATCATTGAAATTTGACCTGGAAGGATTACAAGAAAATGATTGAGGATGAGTTGAAGTGTGGATAAGTTTAGAGTTAAAACAGATAACAGCCATGGAAAGAAGAAGAAGAAGTAGGAGAAAGAAGAAGAATATTCAAAACCCTAGTTTAGAATCTCTTTATCCTCTTCTTCATTTGTTTTGTTGATTGAGTTTAATTAACAAAAATCCAAAACCTGAGCTGTTTAGTTTGTTTTTAGGGTTTAGTAAGCTGAACCAGTAGCCGTAGTTACTATCATCCTAAGCCACACACAAAAATGGCGCAAAATATCTTCTTTGGTTTGGTGTTAAAAGGACAGTAAAGTTAGGTGTAGGAAAGATGAGGGTCGCTTCCCTTCTTAGAGCTTCTCCAATGGAATGTGTGTGAGCAAAAAACTCTTCTTCCACGTAGGATTCATGTTGATTTTTCCTAAAATGGTTCTCCAACCCTAACCTCTATAATTAATATTATGATGACATGGCTTCATTTTGGGAAGACATCCTCTAAGTGAACCTCTAGATGACATCCTCTAAGTGAACCTCTAGATGTAGATGTTCACTTAGAGGATGTCTTCCCATCCTAGTCAGCTTTTATTAACTAAATTAGATCTAATTTATTAAATATATGAGAAAATATTGCTTGTTTTGTTAATAAAATCTATAGATTAAATTGAAATTATATTATACCAAGTCAATGAATAGTTCAAAATACATATGGGTTGGAGACTAATTTTTTTTTATTCCTTATATTTAGGAAAACTAAGATAGAGGATGTCTTCCCACAATGCCACGTAGGAAATATACACATCCACCATTGGAGAAGCTCTTATCTTTAAAACCCCTATATCATATCTTCGTGGAAAATGTTAGCTCTACATTTAACAAAAATGATATATCCACCGCGGGTTGGGCACTGCGGGTTTTCCCGACCTACGTGTCACACAACTGGGCCAATTAACACGCAACGCGGGGCGAGAGAAAGCAGCTGTCAGTTGTTTTTTAATTGTAAAGTAAACTTTCTCTCTCTTCTTTCTTACACCCTCTGCTACTAGTTCAGTAAATTGTTCATAATCTATTTTTGCATCGTTTTGATTTATTAGAACAATATGTTTCACTTACAAGAATCCAGTCGTGGCTCAAAATAAATGAGATATTGAGGCAAAGAAATGAAGAGTTAGAAGTTGAGTCAAATTGTTCTATCTTTTCTTCTTTGTTAAATTAATGGAGTTTCAGCCTAACTCAAATTATCATTGTTACACTGAGGACTAACTAGAACACGATTTACTAACCGAAATGTTTGTTAACCTGAACAGTTTACCATGGAGAATATCTAGCATGGATTACCATATCCTAAACGTAGGGTTCAAATGACTTCCAATTTTCAAAAACAAATTTGCAAACGTCCATTTGGTGACCAAATTAAGGGGGCCATATAGCATTTTCAAAATCATAATGCAAATTTCCACTGATCCGATTGACTAGCTTCATTCTTTCGGATTGCCATTTTAAGTTCTGACTCCGAAGGATTATGTTCTGAGTTTTATGTGTGGGTTTATGAGAAAGTGAATTTGATTATATTCTGAATCCTTCTGTTCCTACGGCTTTAAGACTTTCTGGAATTTCAATGGGTTAAAGCTTCTGGTTCATAAATCTCATTCTATCTACGAAATTTCGTTAATATCTCGGTTTTTATCTGTTTTGCTCTGTTTTTGGATGTTGTAACTCTGTTTTACAACTCTGTGTATAAAGAAGAAGAATGAGAGAGAGAAAAAAATGATTGACGTTTTAAAATGAGAGAGAAAATTTACTTTGTAATAAAAAACTACTGACAACAGCAGACCCACTGTTTCTCGCTCTCCGCGTGTTGCGCGTTAATTGGCCCAGCTGTGTGACATGTAGGTCGGGAAAACCCGCAGTGCCCAACCCGCGGTGGATATATCATTTTTGTACATTTAAACGCTGTTTTTGTGACTGCAGTTTTTTTTTCTGGGGAAAGTGTTTTTTTTTTTCTGGGGCTGTGATAATTTAATGGGGATTGTGGTCCTCCGAAAATCGTCACAGTAGAAAGTAAAAACCGTGACGATTTTCACAAATCGCCACAATACAAAGAGGGAAACCATGACGATTTTTAGAGGACCACAACCCCATTAAATCACCATAGTCCCCAAAAAACTAGGCAGAAAAAGTAGAAAATTCCATATCCAAATTTTACTAATTTATCTCTATCTTCATTTACTGTGTAAACTTGAACTAATCAAGTGTTGATTAGGCCGGTTCCTATGGAACCCTTCAAACCAACCCTTTTGCAATCCAACGTGGCCTAGCAAACTCAAAATGGGACAGTGGGTATCGATGGAAAAAGCATCGACATATGGAAAAAGCATCGACATCGATACAAATTCCATCGACAAATCTCGCTCCAATCTAACGGTCTAATTCGAAGCGCCTATTTAATGCACCCCAAAACGTTTTGTTCTTCACATTCTTCATCACATTTGTCACATCAAACACAATTTTACTCCTCTGCAATCAACAACTTCAGATTCTAATTTTTTTTCTAGCTAAATGGAGTATGAACATGATTCTTCGGATTCTTCTGATGAAGAGATGCAAAGAAGAATGATTGTTTTGATTCTTATCAAAAAAGAATTCTTCAAATGCTGCAGGAAATTGATTCCGACTCTGATGAAGAAAGAGCGCAGTTCGACACTATGTTGGATGTCTATACTGGCACAATACCTTCAGAACCTGAGCCAAAAGCGGTGCAGTGTAGGCGATACACTTACCGTGATCGAGAATTCTACCATGAGAAACTGATGAATGATTATTTCAATGAAGACTGTGTGTATTCCGACCAAGATTTTCAGCGTCGCTTCCGCATGCCCCGACACTTGACGAAATTTATTATTTCGGAGCTTGTAAGAGTTGAACCTCGATTTGATTATCAGTTTGATTGTCGTGGGGTTAGAGGTCACAACCCGGAGCAAAAGGTAACGACGGCCTTGAGGATTCTTGGTTACGGTTGTCCGGCAGATTCCCTTGATGAGTACATCCGAATGGGCAAAACAACTGCCTTCAACTATCTCTCGTTGTTTTGCGAAATTATCATTGATCATTTCGGTTCAGAGTTTTTGCGCAGTCCCAACCAGACAGATATTAAAGAGAATATTGAAAGTGAATACGGCGAGGGGTTTCCCTGGAATGCTCGGTAGTCTCGACTGCATGCATTGGGTGTGGCAAGGTTGTCCAACAATGTGGGCTGGACAACACAAGGGTCATTATCCTAAGCCAACTGTCATTTTAGAAGCTGCGGCTACTGAAGATTGTTGGATATGGCATGCTTTTTTTGGTCTTCCTGGTTCGCAAAATGACATTAATGTGTTGCACAAATCGCCTATTTTCGAAGACCTTAAGAAAGGCCGAGCCCCCCCTGTTAATTTCAATATCAATGGACATCAGTACAATAATGGGTATTATCTTGCGGATGGAATATATCCTAAGTGGTCAACACTGGTTCAAGCGTTTAGGGGAGTGCCTACAGGAAATACGGGTAAGGCAATGAGGCATTTCAACAGAATGCAGATGGCCTTCAGGAAGGATGTTGAGCGGGCCTTTGGAATTCTGAAGAAGAATTTTGCTATCGTTTGTGGTCCTTTCCGTGCTTTGAGTCCCCGTGAAATGCATAAGACTATGCTCACTTGCATAATTCTGCATAACATGGTAATCCAAGAAACTCGTCGTAATGCTACCTGGACCAACTATCCAGACTAGGACTTGAGGGAGGATGTTGTGCCACAACGGGGAATAGGTGCAAGGGACTATGCGCGGATGACGAATCACATTCGTAACCCAAATTTGTATGAAAGATTAAGGAGTGATCTTTGTGCACATCTTTGGGCAGAAGAAGGACGAAGAGCTGCAGGACATGGTGGAGATGAAGAAGATGAAGATGAAGAAGTTCGTGCCCCTCGTTGGGAAACATCTGGTGCCTTTGAATATGGATTGGATGAAGATGAAGATGATGATGATGATGATGAGGAGGAGGAGGATTAATAATTGTTTTTCTTAGTTTAGAGGATGAACATGATGATTAAGTGGTTTTTTTTTCTGTAATTTTTTATTTTCCTGTAATTTTTGTTTCGGTAGTATTAATGAAGATTAACTTTTATATAACTTGAGATTTTCATTAAAATTAAAGACAATAATTACATTAAAGAGGGTGTGCCATGCCCTCTACAAAATATAGACCCAATATAGAGCCGTGCCGTTCCGATATAATTAGTAAAAAGGGTCTGTCAAGCATTTTTTGCAACATAAAATTAAAAAAAAAGGCCCGATATAATTAGTAAAAAGGGTGTGCCAAGCCCTTGCAAAAGACCATCCGATGATGGTAACGCAATTGCCATTGTTGTTGAAAATCGGCAAACTGCTGATACTACTGATGATGATGATACACATTTGCTGCCATTGATGATGATGATGATACACATTGCTGCCATTGATGATGATGATGATGATACTTGATGATTGATGATGATGCTGATACTATTGATGATGATACACACTTGCTGCCACTGATGATGATGATGATGATGATACTTGATGATTGATGATGATGCTGATACTACTGATGATGATACACACTTGCTGCCACTGATGATGATGATGCTGATACCCTTACCGATGCGACCCCCCACTCCCCGTGAATGATAATGATGATGGAGATGCTACTCGTCTGCCCAAGGACTGACCTCCTCCGCTTCAACGTCAGATGCATTATCGGCATTGACGGATGGGATAGGAGCTACTCCTTGAACGTCAGACTCAAGAGCGGCAAGCCGTTCTGCCTCCATCTGCCGTTTGATCCGCTCGAAGTCCATCTTCCAGATGTACAGTTGTTCATCATTCATGTTAGAGGTATTGGCATTCATGATTTTATGCTTATCATGGTTATGCACATACTTCTCCTGAGAGAGGCGACTTTTTTTTAGTTCACCGTTTAGAACCCTGCGTTCAGCCGATCGTTCCTTGGAAGTTTCCTTGAGGTGGGCAGTATAGGTATCCACGTTGAAGCCTTTCCCCTCAACAGCAGCATCAGCCTTTGCTTGTCGTAGCATCTTGGCCTGGTTCCTACCACACAACATCTGGAACTTCAGTTTGCAGAAGCCTTCTCTGTTGTCATACCTCCTCCACTGCCTCCACTGCCACCACTGCCTCCACTGCCTCCTGCACCTTGTGACCCCATCTGTGAGGGAAATTGGGACGGAAAGGGCGAGGATGGAGACCCCTGGGAGTTTGGCGAACCTTGATTGTACGGTGAAGCTTTAGGAACCGACTTCAGCTTGAGAAGCATCTTTGGGTCATACTTAGGCAGCACTTTCAAGATATGGTAACACTCCTCGTAGGCAAATGGTTTCCCGTGCTCTCTCTTCCAGGCCTCGCGACACCTCCGTTCGACGTCCGTGTCCCCTTCCCCACTTTGTCTTCGACGTTCAGCCTGCACAATGGCGGCAACAAAGAGTTGCACCTGTGCGTTGATGGTCACGAAGTGGTTGCACAAAGAAACTTTCGTCCGACAAGTGTCATTCATTGTCTCCTGCTCGAACTGGTCATAGATGCTCCCCCAGAGTGTTGCCTTATCTTGATGAACACCGGCAATCGGATTTTCAGTAAAGCGGACATAATTAGAACATATGATCATGTCCTCCGATACGGTAAAAGATTGCCCGCGGCTTCCCCGGCCAGTCTTTCCTTCTCCCATTTCTTGACTATCCTCATCGTACACTTCAGGATCATATTGAGTAGATTGAGTATCAGCTTGTTTCCCCTTGTTTTTTGCTTTGCCGCGTGCCATATAGAAGGTGTGAACAGTGGAGGGCGTGTCCAACGCAAACAAATAGATAACGGAGTGCGCAATTGTGGTAGATCTGAGAAAACTACTACAAATGTTGCAAAGGTGTGTGTTGAAAAGCTTACAAACACTACACCATATTTGGCTGTATGCAACAGCCAGTTTCAGTTGCGTAGTTGACTCGCAACACCAGCGAGCTGTTGCTAAACACGGTGTTTCTAAATTCAGCAACGGTAATGTTGCCGTTGCTTAATTTTGGTAGCAACTGTTTGGCAACGGCTGGAGTTATGTTGCTAGATTTTTTTCCTCGCAACAGTTGAGGAACTGTTGCTAATTTTTTACCAAAAGTCAAAAAAAATAACCGGGTCAAAGAAGACCGACCTCAATTTTGACCTGGTCAAGTCTCTGACTGAGTCAAAAAAAAGATCAGTCCTATTTGACCTGGTCAGTTGTAGCAAAAACCCCAATTATTTACCCTGCAATTATACAAATTATTTCATCCTGCAATTACCCAAAACCCCCAATAAATTCTCTCATTCAATCAATTTTTCTGTAAATTCTTCACATTCATTCAAATATTCTCCTCATTCATCAATAAATACAGACATGTTCAACAACTACCATGAAATACAAGTGTAAATATCACACCACAGTTACAGAGATGAAAAAGCAAATAAGCTAGACAAGTCAAGATACCTGTCTTAGCTACATGCTTCAACACTTCTTAATCCTTCATTGTTCTTTTCCTTTGCAGCCCTCATTTCGACAACTTCGGCAAAGTCCCTGAAAAGAATTTGAAATGATAAACTATAAGTACACATGCAGATCCATATCCTCAACAAGTTCACCAACAAAAGTGTGTTAAAACTACCAAGTAAAAGTGTACTAAAATTACAAAGTATAAGTTCAAAACTACACCAAATTTGTTGCAGGCAACAAAAGTACCAATATTACTAATAAGTATTGCTCTTCGTATGACTTTCAAGATCACACTTATTACCTATAAGTATGATTACGATGTTCTTGTCTGCATGTCCTCGTAGTTCTTCTAACCACCTAGGGATGTGATCAAAGCTTTTGTGTTTCGTTATGTCATAGACCAACATAACACTTACGGCTCCTCTGTAGCACGCAATTGTGACTGCTCTGTACCTGTTCCTCATACAGAAGCATCAGAAAGTGAAACATTAGAGGATGCCAATCTTATGCATACTCTGATTAATTAAGAAGCAATAATTGATTAATATGCTCAGTCTGAACTGCAATATTTTGGGCTGTTAGTCGAAAATTTATGTACTAAAGAGAAATTCATGCAAAACAACCCTCGTTCATCACTACCCTTTGTCCCAAACTAGTAGGTAATCTTTGTGTTGAATATTTGAATGTCTTACTCATACATACATGCACACAGCCTGTTAAGCATAAGAAAACCCCATCTAGTACTTCAAAAGCACATGTCACCAGTATCTAATACTCCCACTAGTGAGTACAACCGCATTTAAGACGTAAACATCTCCCTCTTTAAAAATTTCAAAACACACACCCACCACTATAAACTAAACCAGAACAAGAACTACAGCAATCAGTAGATGGATGCGTCTGCTTACCATCTTGTCGGCTATCCACCTCAACGGAAGATGGCTTAGGCAAAAAACACCGCTCAACCTGGTCAAGTCCGCTAACAGGTTCTGTTTACATCAAAGAAACATATACTAATAAGCAGTATTACAGCAAAAATGTAAATAAAAGCTGCTGCGAAATTTTGTTGCATAGTGCTGAATATGGTGTAGTGGAATTTAAGTTTAAGGCGATTTAAATGTGGTGGTCCATTTTTTTTCTTTCTTATTTTTGGGCGCATGTTTCTTCACAGTAGTTGAGCCAATCAAAGCCATGTTAGTTGCAGTGTCCCAGAATTTTGTGTAGCATCTCATCTCTGGGTTTAAATGGTTGTGCACCTAAAAAACATGCTTAAATCAATTCAAAATGCAAATCAAACAGACGACAAACACACATATATACACACACACACTACGTCATTCAACAATGAAGGACATGGGGGAAAAACTATAATAACCTAGTGGAGACATATTTACTACCCGTTAAGGTTGACAAATGTTTCCTTTTTCAAGAAACATGAGAAAGCCCCATTTGATAGACACCCCAGGACCTCATCAAATGACTCAAGTTTCTGCCTACGATATACCCTTTTGCTATGTAAATCAATGCTATCTGAAGAGGCTGCCGAGGTAATGACAGCCAATTTTAGGCGAGGGGGAAGCATGTTGATGCAGGGGCATACATGTTTGATTCAAAACTCTACAACAACTTAAAGAAATCAAAGAATAGGCTTAGCCATCGATGCAAACATTACACATCCAATCTATTAGGTAAATGTGCAGCTGCATAATGATCATAATTAAGGAACTGCTTCAATATGTTACCTATTCAGCGTCTAAAATATCCAACCATCAACTTATCCCTTTGAGTGACTAAATCATCCCTTTCTCAGTTGACCAAATATTATGATTCATAACACTATCTTTTGCCAATCCACCAAAACAGAAATTTTCAAATGATCATAACTGGAAAGTAGAATTGAAAGGAAAATGCAGTAATTTAAAGGGTTCTAGAAAAAGATAAGAAGTGATCAAATGTCCAGTAATGTTAGAAAGCGCACCGATGATCAAATGTGCAGTTGATTTGTTACTCACTGCAGGTTGGTACGTGTTCCAAATATCTATACTGGTAAATCTCTGCCTTCCATCTTCGAGATGTACATAATAGAGACAGCTAATTAAGATCAAAAGAGGAGACTAAGTGATTAACATGATGGAAAAATAGATCAAATAGTACTGAACAGTAATACTCAATATCACTAACTCTGTACAATGTTCCAAAAAGTACTCACAGTATTCAATTAGGTCATGCCAGTATCCAAAAAGCCTGAGGAGATACAAATACTGCTGTCAGTCACTGGAATTCAAAATTAGCCAAAATACCCAACCTAATTTCAGATTCATAAAACCATCAGACAAATCAAATTAGGCAAATATACAACCTAATTTCAGTTTCAGATTCAAACCCACTTAAACCTAATTTCTTCCAACAACAGCAGATGATAACAATCGAAGCAGATGATAACAGCAGCAGCAGCAATACCTACACAAAAACAAGAAACCATCAATCTAAAGAAATTAAACCTAATAGCATGCAGAAGAAATAAAAACCCTAACTTTAAATACCCAAACTTTAAAAACCCTAATCTACCAAAGGAGCAAAACAACAAACTTACACGATGTTTACTAGTTTCATTTATCTTCTCTTCTCGAACCAGCAAAATGAAAAGCTTGACCTAACCCTTTTTTCGCAGCAGCAGAGAGAATAACATAGAAGGAGAGAAGATAGAATGAAATGAAAGAAGCCGGTAGAGAGTATAACCCGATAATTCTGATGGGTTGAATAAACCCCAAAGGTATAACGAAAACCTAGTTGTTGGGTGTGAAAATAACAAAAAGTGTTACCGTGCACACACACGGTTCACACACTTAAACCCCAACTGTTTCCAAGTAGCAACATAGGATGAACTGTTGCGTAGCTAGCAACATCAATCTCGTCGTTGCTAAATTTTAGCAACATACAATATACAGTTGCGAATGCGCAACTGCAGCATTGCCGTTGCTAATTTTTGTTTCTAATCACTGAATTTGGTGTAGTGAAATGAGGGTATATATAGGCTTTATCAAATCTGAGCCGTACATCTATAACGATGGAAATACTACCGACGATGGAAATTCCATCGAGGTCGACAGAATTTGTATCTGTCGATGGAATTTCCATCGACGACACTATTTCCATACGGCATTGCAAAGTTTCAAATTTGCAACTTTGCAACGTCAAAACAGGTGTTTGCTAGGTCCATAGCCGGCCAAAATAGCCAAAATTTGTGTTATAAGTGTCCCATAGGAACCGGCCTTATGCTTAACCACTCCATGTTTTAACCACCACTACCAGCGCCACCACCTCCACCTCCTCCTCCACCACCACCACCACCACCACCACTCAATTAGTGTTTAAATTTGAACTAATCACTTTCCATGTTTTCACCGCCACAACTACTACAACCACCACCACCACCACCCTTGGTGATAATTTATAACAAATATATTACTCCATCTATGCGGATGACGTATTCATTATGAACAAAATTCATCTTTTAATAATTTGTTTTCGTTACATTTTTTTGTTAAAATCGGTGAAATTGGATTAATATTGCACTTACAGGAAAATTTACGCCATGTATTTCATTAATAATTGGGGCGTAAGTAACTAGTTACTCTTCAATTTTCTTAGTCGTCCTAGGCGTAAATGGATTTACGCCCCAAAACCAAGATGTAGGTTTTGCCCTAATAAAATTACGCCTTGGTAATCAAGGCGTAAATAAAGTGACATTTGCGCACAAAAAATTGAGGCTTAAGTAGCAAAATTAAGGCGTAACTAGGATTAGTTACGATTCAAAATGGTCCGAGTTTTGAGCGAAAATGTCAAATTCAGTTATGCCTTGATTTCTGAGGCGTAACTTTTCTAGAACAAAAATTACGATTTGATATTTGGACGTAATATTAGGTTATGCCCAGAACGACTATGAATAATAAGGCGTAAATGAAATGTTACACCTCAATTGTATATGAACTAGGGTATGACCCGTGCCGTGACGGCACGTTTTTTTTTTAGGGTGTCTATGCCAATACGTTATAAGAAAAATCTCATATGCCTAACCCATGTGAAACAAAAAATTCGACAAAATTTTTTGCCGATTTGTTTTCACATATTTTATTCGATTACAAAAAAAAAAACTTATGTTCTACAGCTTTAAAAAAAAATTAAAAACAAACATTGAAGTAACCCACTATTGAAGAAAAAAGAAAAAAAAAAGGGAAATCACGTCTTTACTTGGACCGGTTCGTCGCTTTTCCTTATAACCGTGTTATTCCTTAAAAAAACAAATTATAGCCGTTTTATCGCTACATAATCCTGATACATCTCCAACACGTGCCTAGGACCTCCGGTTAGGATGGTCGGCATAACTACCGGTTTGCTTCCCGTGATTCCATTGTCTTGTTGAACCTGATTGTTTAGCTTCGGGTTACTCTCTATATGTTTTGGCATACATATATCCGGATGATGGTTGTAGCGTGTTATCGCCATGGAGTCCTGATAAATCTCGTACATATGCCTCGGACTCCCAGTGAAGCTGGAAGGCAGAACCACCTGTTTTCCCATTTCTCCTTGTTTCCTCCCATGCCTCGAACTCTCGTACAAACTGTAGCGGGTTATCGCTATGTGCGGATCGCATGTTCGCCTTTTTGAAATCCTTCCCATATCATCTGTTGTTGAACCTAAATGACAGATTGTTCAGTGCTTCTGCTTAGGTTGTTCATTTTTTTCTGCAAATGAAAATTATATATCAATGAAATAGTAAACAACCATGAATTATTGTTAATGTTTCTCAGTATTATAGTTCACCTGTGATTATTGTTGACATTTCCCAGTTTGTAATCTATAACCCTGATGAGAGAACCCTCTATACCTTTGTTTCTATTTGGTCAGGTGCACTATTGAAGCTCGGGGTCGTTTTGTTATGTTTGGTTTAGTTTTCCATCCTATCAATTAACCTTTTGATATGCTGCAATCATCAGCCTACAACCTTGTGTAACACCACAACACAAACTTTAATTGTGGTTATTTTAACA
>JAJJMA010232764.1:1285-11453 GCA_023529015.1 Papaver nudicaule
TAAAGCAACTAGTTACTTGTCCCACAAGTTTGGTAAACCCTAACTTGCAAACCAAGTAACACAGATTTATCTCAATTGGAATTCATTAAACATATATCTGCCAAGTGTTTTGTTAGCCCAAAAACACTTCAAGATAGAAATCCAACAGACCAGAGATAATCTTTATCTTATTGACTCATTGAGATTCGTTAGATGGACCACAAAAGATATTTCGTGATAACCAAGTCCAGAGATAAAGGAGTCAGAGTTTAACCTGTGAGAAATTCCAAAGAATATTCACCTTGGACGGTTCGGGAACCGCACTTCTGAATTACGACCCAATACATCGAATCTGTGGTTCACGTACATGTACGTGTACAAATTGATGTTTTGGAACTCAGGAGTGGAATCCGGAGTCACTGTTCACGAACCGGTTCGGGAACCGTCGTTACTCAGAATTAGGGTTTAACTGGATCCGCTGGAAGTTCTGGGCTGGGCCAGTACTTAGACGTGTTATACGCCCTCAGCTATAATCCACTGGACTCTTGCTCAAGAGTAATCCTTTAGATTCACCCGTATCCAACAAGTGATTTGCAAGCAAACCATTGCTATGGAAAGATGGTATCGAATCTATCTCATGCATTCTTGTAACCTTAGTATTCGTGGGAACAAATACCAACATAGCACATGGTCATGTAGACAAGAACACGATCTCACTCGCTTTAGTATTTCTACGAAAGTAGCCGACTATTTCGAAAGATAAAATAAGTAGAATAAAAGAATTTCCATAAAAGTCATAACTCCTACTAACCTTTTGTCGATGAAGAATAATTGATGTCTTCTTTGTCTTCACAGTCTTCGTCTTCAAGGTCTCTACTACTTTGTCTATATCCCAATTCCGAAATCTAGACTCTAGTAGGCTAAATCAAGATTGTGTTTTGACACCTAAAACTAACAACCAGCTTGACATACCAACACTAGTGGGTTTGACCGGACAATGCCCTAACAAGGTCCAATGTAACTATTCGCGTTCTAAAGGTCTGACATGTATACTATTGGTTGTAATCAAATCTGACAAAAGAAGTTTTTGTGTTTGTTTTTAGTTATTGTACGATCCACTAATATCCCTGGGATTCCTGACACTAAAAAGTTGTTGCGACCTCTTTTCCTAACAACCCTAATTTCTCTAGATCTACCTTCCATAAATGGAGGTTCTAGGAAATGCAGTTTTGTAAACTTTTCCGAAAGGTGGAACTATGAGTCCGAAAATGACTTTCTTACTTTCCTAATATAATTTATGGCGAGAAAACCCTAAAATGACCCCAAAAGGGTTTAAGTAAGTCGGATTGTATAAAGAATTCTAAGGGTGCTTTTTGGAATTTAGAATGTTTCAGAAATCAAAAAATTACTGTTTCTTCAAAATCCCTGAAAACTACTCATTTATCCTCATTTTTCCTGAAGACTTTTCTGAAAATCTTTCTGGATCTTGATTAGATTTTTATGTTTCAAAGCTTGAATTCCTTGAAAGACATCGATCTATCACTGTGATGATTCGCTCAAAACTCTTAAGTATTCTAAAGTTTAAATCTTTAGATACTTAAGATGGTGGAGCTCACTAAAGCAAGAAAAAATGGAAAAATTGAATGAAAACTTGATAACCCTAAGAAAAAAAATTCTGAAAATTTTGAAAACCATCAAAGCATAGGCAGACCTAAGCCAATTTAATCAGTCCCTGTTTCTAGCGCCAAACTGTGTCAGTATAGAACATGCTAAGAGATCTTATACCCAATAGCCATCAGGAGATTACGTTAACAAAAGGGTTTAAAGAGTTGATTTGGTATAAGTAGTGCATCGAGATTGAACTTTGAACTACTTCGAAGAGATTCTAATAACAAAATTGTAAATAAAATAAAGATTAATGCATTCATTAATGTAAAATATTTCACTGGCTAATTCTACATGGATCTTGTGCTCAAAGGTATGGGGAAATTAATCACTAACCTATTCTCTCTCAAAAATCCCCAAGACTTATAAAAAAAGCCAACTCTTACAACTGAGCCCGAGCTCTCCTTTTTATAGATCGAATTACAAGTGGAGTACAGCTAATACGACAATTCTACACAATCGTGGGTGTGTCAGAAGTTGTTGAGTAAGTCGGTGGTCTTCGAGATATCATCGAGGATAAACCCTATTGTTCTCCCCTTCGGTTTCTGGATGAGGTAGTTGCTCTTTCGATGCTCTTTAATCGAGGACTACGAGTTGTCTTGTATCAACTTTATTTCCTTCGATGTCTTCCAGGATGTCTTCCACTATGTGCGCTTCTTTTCAGATATTCGATTGTGACAACTCACTGTTGTACGAGATCCTCCCGGGTTTTATTATGTGCTTCGTGGTCTTTCACCTATCATCCTGCTTTTATTCTCAGATCCTGACACGTGTCTCGATAACTTTATACCCCTACAACCAAAGTTTGATAACCCCAATTACCTATGGCGGAAGACTGCTATGAGATCGTTTTTGCAAGCCCGATTTCAAAACTTGGGTTTATGTCGAAAAAGGATACACACCACCAATTACTCTGGTCGAGGGTGAGTCTGTCCTCAAAGACATAGCGGCTTATGATGACGTGGAAACTCTTGCCGCTAAGCAAAACTATGATGGGCTTAACGCTATCATACATGTAATAACACCCGATCTTTTCTTTCACGTGGCCACATGTAAAACCTCGCAAGAGGCTTGGAATAGATTAAAGACCGTATTCGAAGGGAATTCAGCAGAAAAGGAAGCAAGGCTTCAAAACCTCATGTCTGACTGGGAAAACCTTCGAATGCTTGAGGATGATATCTTTGAAGAATTTAACCACATATTTTCTGAGATAGTGAATGCGTGTCATACCTTAAGAAAAGCCATTTTAAAAAGGGACATTGTGTGTAAAATTCTGAGGTCACTACCCTCAAGATACGAGTCAAAGAAACATGTCATCCAAGAAGTACACGGTTCAAGTGACCTTGTTGCAAAGTTAAAAAATCTTCGATCATGAGCAAAGTAACACTAAAAACATTGGTTTTGGAGCTACTGAAAAAACAAGAAAACTTAAAAACGGAAAGTGTATTTCGAAAACCGACCCTGACAATCATAATGGGGATGAATCTGAGGAAGAATTATCTTTAATTACTCGTCAGTTTAGAGATCTTCTAAAGAAGAGAAATAAACGATTCATCAAGAAAACCCCACCATCAGCTCCTAAGCCTCATGATAAAGTCCCTCCTAAAGAAGGGAATAAAAGGGGAGACGATGATGATATGCCACAATGCTATAAATGCAAAGGATTTGACCACTTGGCTGAAGAATGCCCCAATCTGAAGAAATATACTAGGGGCAAGGCCATTGCTGCTACACTTGATGATTCCTCTGATGTTTACTATTTAGATGACGAAGAAAGTGAAGTTGCATTCATTTCCGAGTGTGTTAATTCTGATAATGCGGGTGACTCCAAATCAGAACTGGAATCATGTTCCATCCCCATGGACACAACTCCAAGTAACACATCTAACAAAGAGAAAATCACTCCAATCAAGCACAAACAACGTCTTATTAGATGTAACTTTTGTGCTAAAAGGGACACCAAACGAAAAGTTGGTTGCATTTCGGTACCCCTGTTTTTTCAATCGTATTAATCTTCTTGTGTGAATTGATCAGCTCGAAAGAGACCTTTGATAAAAAAAAATAAAAAAAGGTTAAGTCTTGTATAGGTTGAACCAAAAAGATTTGGTGGTGTACTCGGTACCCTCTTTTTTTCAACTGATATCAGAGATGGTAAATACCTTAAAGATATAAAAATATGTGTTTGTGGTGATCCAACCTATAATGAGTAAGAACAATGTTTCTAGTTTGGTTGACGTACCTACAAGTTTAATGTGCTTTTTGAAGAAAGAAAAACTAGGAGATTTTGATGAAGCTCTGAGATTACAGATTGAAGCAAACAAGAACTTTCTCTTGGAAAATCTGTCTAAAATGATATAACTCATTCAAAAATATTTGAATACTTCTAACGCCATATAGGCCATCACTTCATTATTAAATTGCTTGACAATATGGTAGAATGACATGAACGACATCAAGGACAATTCATAGTCCGACAATGTTTCCGGATCAACTTCTTCTGAAGTTCATCACAATGTCACGAAGCCTTGTCTCAGTATTGGCTCCCTATGTGTTAAGAATACTGGTTCAAAATATGTAAAACTTGTATCCTCAGGTGGAAAAAAAAAGTGTCCTAAGGGTTCCTCTGAAAGACACTTTAAAAAGGATTTCATCCAAGGCAAAGCAAGACAAGACACTGATCAGAATACTAAACACACTTGTTTGTGTCCTATGTGATGTACAAGGTATGAAGAAGCACTCACACTCTTCATGGAGTTGTGTTTGTCGCTTCAAGTCGCATGGAAATATCAAGAGATTTTTCAATCCATGTGATAAAAATGTCATCCAAAGCCTTGCACAAGAATACAAAAAGTTTTTGTAATGGATGATACAACAAAACGAATCTTGTTACTAGTGAACAATCTGTTACCCCAGTAACTAAAGGGAAAACATTAGAGAGGAGCTAAGAATTCTAAGGCAGAAGACATAAATAAATAAATGCTTAGTTTGTTTATCAACACTCTGAAAAATGAACTTCAAACCAACACAAATGATTGCACTAGGTCTGGTGGTAATCATTGTATGAAGAATGTTGTCAAGGAAAAAGGAAAGGGTTCCCTTAATATCTATAAACCTGATTTAGGTATATGTGATGAGCATGTATGTGGTCATCCCAATGCAAACCAATTGTACTGGATTGTGTACCCTCATCCTTGTGGTTTTTATTTTGATGAGGATGCACAGTAAACAAAGCATATATGATTTGTTCTAGATTATATGGAAATAAGATGTATAAATAATCACCCGGTGAGTTTAATTAATCATACTACTAAATGTCTTGGTTTCAATCTTGTGACATGTATTTTTGTACAAATGTCCATTTAAGATTGTCTACTAGGGATGTTTCAGACTTAGATTATCTTTCCTAATTATATGGTCCATGATTGCTTGTAACAATTTAAGACAATGCTCTTAAATTAATATATATTAAGGAATATGAACTAGTTGTTCTGAAAATTATTTGAATTAATTTCTGAAAAAGAGGGGATACCGAGATATACCACGAACTTTTAGTTTTTGTGAACCTAGTTGATTTTAGGTTGTTTGAGCGATCTCACAAATCAATATTCAAACAACAACCTGAGTATAGTTCAAAGAACCGAACTCTAACAAGAACACATTCTTGTAGATCTCAATAGAGATGGATTCACTACAAGTTATAGATCAACAAACTTGCAATTACTTCAATTATATAAATCAGAGATAATATAATGCGGAAGGGAAAAGTAATGCAAGACACCAGAATTTTGTTAACGAGGAAACTGCAAACTGGCAGAAAAACCCCTGGACCTCGTCCAGATGTGAACACCCTAAGTATTAACGGTATACAAACGCTAGCCTACTCTCAGATTTCGGACTGGACTGTATCGAGACTGAATTCGCCCTACAAGCAACTCAGCTACCAATGTGCTCCTACGTCTCTTGGCTCCCGCAGAAACCTACGTACTTGATTCCCCTAGCTGACGTCCTTTACAGGCCTAGGAGGTGCTCCACTTCCCTTCGTGAAGACTAGCGCTACCCTGCCTCTAACAGGATGCCTAAAAGTACTCTGTTAAAAACAAGAATACGATTGTGATTTCCTTTAGACTTAAAGTCAAGGTTAATGGAAATCGGTTTTACTGAATATGGCTTATTGATCTAGCCTAAACAGTTTTACCTCCTAACGCTAGACGAACTTAGTATTAAACCTAGTTCCTGAATATGCGTTATGGAACTTCTGGGGTTTACGATTCAAGATCTACCGTACGAAGTTTCTATCAAATCTTGGTCATGATAAGATTGAAATATTTCAATCGACCCAAGATACATGATTAGGAATTTGACTTCCGACCTGTGCTTCACGATCCTCAAGTGAAGTCTTTCAATAGTCGTAGTCCAAAGGTTTTCGAGATGACGACCAACTTTTATGCAAGGATACACAGATGTGTAGAGGATTGAGGTTGTATCTTGCATAAGGTCATCTATTTATAGTGATCACCAAGGGAGGCTTTGCTTTAAAGTTAAGCAACCTTGAGTGAGGCTCAAGAAAGCTTCCGAACTTAGAAAAGTACATAGGCTTGCATTGAGGTCTAACTCAATCTTCTTCTAACTCGTTAGTCGAAACCTTAAGGTTGTGAGAAGACTCGCCTTGATCAAGAAGGATGGCTATGGCTCAAACAAGTTTGGCCATGCTATGGAGTCCATACACAAGTATATGAACCCAAAGAAAATTGTGGATATGAGTGTCACGGACCTTATTGTGAAAGTTTGCAAGAACTAATCACAATAGGCAAGAACGTCAACACATGAACGCGTACACCGTTGGGGTGTTCTTCTCATGGTTTATATCTACGTGTATATGAACGCATACATAGAGCAGTTTGTGAAGTTCAAGAACTTTCTGAGTTCTCATGTACGCGTACGTGAACGCATACATACAAATTGCTTTAGCTCTAAATAGAAACGCAGTTCAACTTATGAACGCGTACATGAACGCATATGTTGTTCATGCAATTTAAGAGCCAACTCTATTCCACATTCTACTTGAGCATTAGTCATGAAATGACTTAGAATCTTAAGAGAACTAATCTTTATAATCCTTCGGATCACATAAACAACATCATAGACTATTATCATGATAGAATGACAAATACGAAACATGAAAGGAAAACCTTTTTAACCTTTAGTGAAGACGATATGTTTAATCAAGTATGTAAGCTCTGGTCTTCATCTTCAACGGTCTTCGTCTCGAATTCCTAAATCTATCCTAGTATGAGTTGTAGAGTAGACTTATCAAGGATTGTGTTTTGGTGAACTAAACTTGAAAACTGACTTGAGATAGCAACATCAGTGGGTTCAACCGAGCAATGCTCTAACAACTACAACCACATTACTAGTAGTGAGTCAAAAATGCAATGACTTGATGTGGGTGGTATCAACCTTGTTGTTTCTCTATCGAATGTTTTGATCCATAAAGAACATGATCTTAAACTTCGTCTAATCATGATATTGATATTTAACCTTAGACTCTACATGTTGAGAATCTTTTATACAAAAATGATCTAAGTACAAACTTTTATCATAAGTTATGATAAATCAAGTAGACGAAAACTACGAATTTGAATTTTCAGTTGAGTCTGAATTCTTGGACACACTATATTCAAATGTATAATTTGGTCTTGGGTACTTGTTTTGGAAAGCCCATTCAAATTCTCAATTTTGTTAAAAACTGATATTTGTAATCTGAAAAGGAAAGAATAAGTTGCTTCATATATAACCTATTCGATTTCCTTTCTGAATCATTATTTGAAAGAAACAAACTTTTTTGTTTCCTTCTTTATGATTTGGAGAAAATCCCCTTTTTTTAGGGTATTTAATATTTATGTTTCAAAGAAGTAGAGTCGGCAAAACCCTGATCATCATGTCTCCAATAACTTGGAACATTACAAGGGAAATCAGAGTTGAAGTCGAGAATATTCAAAAATGCTTGGGCGTTTCAATAACTCGAAAAAGGAAGTGTGATGTTTTGATATCTTAAGATCACATCTTCACCCCATCCTTTAAGAAATTTGAGAAAGGCCTTTCCGATTCCTCAAGATGTTTGATGTGTTTCTCAAAGGATTAAAAATTCTAACAAATAAACTACATTGTATCATTGATGAATATGGCATAGTGCATCAACAAATGATAGAATCCAATATAACACTTGATCAGCTGAAACATCAAGTATCATCTCTAAAGAATTTTTAATCGATTTTGTGTGTCATGATAAGAAATACTGGTTTGACTAACTTGTAATTCCTTGTTGGGTATCATTCGTATTTAAACTGTCATAATTATATATCAACAATTACAAATGAATAAAATAATTTTTTTACAAATCTTTGGGTTCATTTAATCTGTAATTCTTGATGGATGTGTTTGCAATACATGTGCTCTTTTTTTATCTATCTTTTGTATTGCAATTGATTCGAAAAAATTCTGATATGTGCTTACAGGTTTTAACATATATCTTGATGTTGACTAATCTTCTTATGATGGTGACAATTGGTTTTGTCTATAATTTTTTTATGTAGGATTGCAAAATCGATTTTGTAAGAAGGGTGGTCGATTATATACTAGCCACAATAATATGTGATTCCTTGATGTCTAATGACAAGGGTCGTAGTATGTATATATATGATATGTGATTTTGGTATATATCTGAAAAAGACAAGTGAAAAGGAGGGGATACCGAGATATACCACCAACTTTTGAATTCGTGAACCTAGTTGATTAGGTTACACGAACGATCTCACAAATCAATATTCAAGTAACTACCCGAGTACAGTTCTTTGTTCAAGAACCGAATCCTAAAAAAACCAGTTCACGTAGATCTCAACAGAGATGGATTCACTCAAGGGTTAGAATCAACAAAGTTGCAATACTTAAATAATTATATAAATCAAAGACAATATAACGCGGAAGGTAAAAGTAAAGCAAGACTCTAGAAGTTTTGTTACCGAGGAAACCGCAATCAGCAGAAAAGCCCCGGGACCTCGTCCAGTTTGAACACACACAGTATTAAGCGAATACAAACGCTAGCCTACTCTCAAACTTCGGACTGGAATGTATCGATACTAAATTAACCCTCTAAGCAACTCATCTACTATTGTGCTCCTACGTATCTTGACTCCCGCAAAAGCCTACGCACTTGATTCCCCTAGCTGACGTCCTTTACATGTGTTGTTCCACTTTCCTTAGTGAAGACTAGCGCTACCCTTCCTATAACAGGACTCCTAGTTGTACTCAATTGTCTTTCAACAAGAATACAATAGGTGATTTCCTTTAGACTTAAAGTCAAGGTTAATAGAAATCGATATACTGATTAGGGCTTATTGACCTAGCCCAAATTGTTTTACCTCGTAACGCGTGACAAACTTAGTATTAAACCTAGTTCGTGAGTTGCTTTATAGAGCTTCTAGGACTTCAAACACCGAGTGCATCCTTACGAAGCCTCTATCAAATCTTCGGTCATTTTTTATTGAATTGATAAATAAAACAATCGACCTAAGATACAGGATCAAGAATTTTACTTCCGACCTGTGCTTCACGATCCTCAAGTGAAGTCTTTCAAATAGTCGTAGTCCAAGAAATTGACTTCGAGATAACGACAACCTTTGTGCAAGGATACACAGATGTGTAGAGGATTGAAGTTGTATGTTCCAGAAGCTCATCTATTTATATTTATCATCAAGGGAGGCTTTGCTTTAAAGTTAAGCAACCTTGAGTGAGGCTCAAGCAAGTTTCCGAACATAGAAAAGTTCATAGGCTTGCATTGAAGTCCAACTCAATCTTCTTTTAACCCGTTGGTTAAAAACCTAAAGGCCATGAGAAGACTCGCCTTGACCGAATCAAAGGATAACAAATGGCTAAGCAAGTTGACCATGCTATGGAGTCCATGTAAGAATACACGAACCTAAAGAAAATTTTGGACAAGAACTCTATGGGTCTTATTGTGGATGAGTTCGAGAATCCATTCAC
This sequence comes from Papaver nudicaule, assembly GCA_023529015.1. Taxonomy (NCBI): domain Eukaryota; kingdom Viridiplantae; phylum Streptophyta; class Magnoliopsida; order Ranunculales; family Papaveraceae; genus Papaver; species Papaver nudicaule. Next base: position 10,970 of record JAJJMA010232764.1, read on the forward strand.
AAAAGACAAAACTTCAAAAAAAAAGTTTTAAACCATGGCTTATATGAACGCGTTCATATACAATTTCTCGGTGTTCAGGAGTTTCTGAACTCGTATATGAACGCGTTCATGAGAAACTGCTGAGTTCAGGAAATTCCCTTACAGCATATGAACGCGTACGCTGTTCAGGTGTAATTCAAGAACTAGCTCTATTCCTACATTCTACTTAGGCATTGGTCACTTAGTGATCTAAATGCTAAGAAAACTAATCTTTGATCCTTCGAGATCACTATAAACAACATCATGGACTATTTTAATTGATAGAATGGTAAATACGAAACCGAAAGGAAAACCTTTCTAACATATTAGTCAAGACGATGAATTTATCAAGTTTGTAAGCTCCGGTTTTCATCTTCAATGGTCTTCCTTTCAAATACCTAACCTATCCTAGTCCTAGATGATATTGTAGAATTATCAAGGATTGAATTTTCGTCAACTAAACTTG
>JAJJMA010232765.1:0-12810 GCA_023529015.1 Papaver nudicaule
TTCCTTAGGTTCTTACTAATTGGCGTATGGCATTTTCTTCACCTACATTTTGCCTCTTTCATCTTAAAAGACTCTAGTCGCTGAAGATGAAAATCTCTTGTCCGCCGAAAATGCCAGCGTATTTCCTCTGTCAGTCCTCTTCTTCACGTGTAACTGCATGCCGTATATATCTGAGCTGCTTTATGACCTGTTACCTTCCTAGCCGGTTGAGATCTTCCACCTATAAATATCTCTTTTCCTCCCCTTCTTCCTCATTTTCCTCCTAACCTTCTCTGCTTTCCTTCTTCTCTGAAAACCCTAAGCCAAAAACCCTAACCACCACAAACCGTCGCAGTTCAACCGAGAACATCCCCTTTCCGCCTCTTTTTCAACTTCTTTTTGGTGCAAAACCACTCTTTGGCTACTGCTCTACGATATTTTCCCTTCAGATTTAACTTTCATTCACTTTTTTCTTACTCCGGTGAAATTTCACCTCTGCAACTTCCTTTTCCCGTCCTAACTTCATCTTTCCGTCCGTCCAATGGCTTCCACAGATTCTTCTTATGATCAAGAAAGAGAACTCCAGCAACAAGGGTCTAACAACGAGGACGCCGAGTCGTCTTCACATTCTCAAGACCAAGACTCTGAAGATGAGGAATCTTTTGATGTTGGCGGTAGGCCTTCTTGGGGTGATGACTGGGAGGAATACTACTCCAAAGATCATGAGGTTATTCCAGCGCTTAGCATTTCTCCTCTCGCCGGTATTACCATGTGTTCTGAGAAGCTTCTTCTAAGCCACATCCGCCAAGAAGGTCAAGACGAGAAGCACTTGGTCATATCAATGGGCCAGATTAGAGCTGGATATCAATTCCCCCTCTACGATCCTGCCAATCCTCTTCTCCTTAGGCTGCTGAAGCACATAAACAAGCATCCTGCTCAACTTTCTGGTAACTCCATTCGTATTCTCTATGAGTGGGTTGCCCGCAGTAATGGTTATACGCTCTATCCCAATATCACTAGGAATCCATCCTTTACCAATAAGGAGCTGTATACCGTTGAAAATTTTATAGATCAATATCAAGTGAAGCCCAGCTCCAGAGCCGGCGAACCTTGGCTGTATCGTATTGAGTCAAGGAGAGGTTCGAACAACTCCAAAAAGTTCTTAAGGGACGTTGACAGAAAAACTTCTACTACTGAGAATCCCACAGTCCGCCATAAATCTGAAAACCGCTGGGGAGAAATTCCTTGTCTGGTTGAAGGTCCTTGGCTTAAAGGTTTTGAGGATGGGAACAAGACCATTCCTCGTGAGGAGTTTCTTTCTGAACATTCTGACTTGGCCAAGCACGATTTTTGTTCCGTCCGCTGGGATGAGGAGAACCAGTATCTCAAAAAAGATGGAGCGTTTGTTGTTGGCGACAAGAAGAAGTGGCTTAAGAAGCCTGAGTTTTGCAAACCGCCTACTAAGAAAGGACAAGGCGTTAAGAGGAAAGGAAAAGAAGGAGACGCTGTTGAGGTAACAAACACTTTATTCTTGTTTTTGAAATATATGTATATATTTGCCTCTGTTTGTTAGCTAAACTGCTGACGACGAATTTCCTTTCCTCAGCAATCCAAGAAAAAATCCAAGCCCGAGAAACCTGTTAGCGCAAAAGATCGTGTTAAAGGTCTTGTTAGTGTTCTCCCTGGTATGACTACCACTGGTTCCCAGAAAAATAACAGCGTTAAATCTACCGCTGGTGAATCCAAGAAGAATGCAAATGTCAAATCTGCTAGTTCTGCCAAGAAAGATGGCGCTCCTTCCAAAAAGAAAGACGGCGAGTCTTTAATGAAAAAAGATGGAGAATCTTCCAAAAACAAGGGTGGTGAAACCGCCGAAAAGAAGGACAACCAATCTTCTGAGAATGATGGCAAGATGCCGAAGATCAAAAAGACTCGTGCTTCCAAGGGAGGTGATCAGCCCGTCAATTCTGTTACCGTCAATGATCTTGTTTCTGAGGATCAATCTGTGAAGTCTGCTAACGAGCGTCATGCTGATGAAGTGTTCGAAGAAACTCCTATAACTCCACCAGCTACCACTTCCAATACGGCCACCACAGGGCAAGGTGCCACTGATATGAGTGTGGATACCGCTGATGAGAACACTATGGAGACGCAAGTTCCTGAGCAGTCAACTAATCTAGTCGGATCTTCCTCTTCCTCAGCAGCCAACAATATTGCCTCAGCTCTTCATCACCTTCTCTCACTCAACATTCCGCCTTATCCTTCTGCCGGCAGTACTTCTGCAGAAGCTCAATTACCACCGAACAAGCTAATGGAGTTCTTTGCTAGACTGCTGTCTCAAGATGAGAGTGGTTCTAATACTCTTTATCTGGAGTCAATGAGCAAGCTAAGCGAACCTGGGTTAGCGCTGAAGCCCGCTGACCTTACTACCGCCGTTTCTCATCTCACTCCTTATGAACAGTTCTGCATTGCTGTCATGGTAAATATTACTGCCTCAGCTTCATCTTTATGTCTTTACCTTCTTACCTTACTAATCTCCTGCATTCTATAGGATTTCCAGCGCAATCTAGGTGGTATCACATTGAACGCTCAATTAAAGCAAGAACTGGATGATCTGCGTCAAGCGAAAGCTGAAGTAGATAAAGCCCATGCTTCCGCGAAACACCTGTTAGCTGAGGAAAAGAAGCAGAGCTATCGTCATTGGGCCAACTGCAATCAACAGAAGAAAAAAGTTGACGAACTCCAAGGTTAGTAATTATTTTCTGTCTTTCATACAATAATACAATTATTTTCTGTTTCCCTTTTTCCCAACGCCTAGTCTCTTTCCCTTATAAGGTCGCCGACAAAACCCTGATAGTCGACTACAACGGGCTGAAACTGAGATTGGTAAGTTGCTTAGTGTTAACAACAAACAGCGTAATATGTTAGTCAGCTTGGGTCAGAATGTTAAGTGGTACCGCCAAGAATTGCGTAATACTACTGAGCTTAACGTAAATCTTGATCATCTGCTCAAAGCTTCTGAAGCGGATGTAGCATGGAAAAAGAGTGAACTGGACAACGCCTCCCGCTTAGCAGAATTGGAACGTAAAGCCAAGGAGAAAATGACTGTAGAGCATATGAAGCTGTCTTCCCAACTAAAGGAAAAAGAGACCACCATTTCCCGTCTATCTTCTACATTAGTTTGCCGTACCGCTGAGAGGGACTCCGCCAGAACTGAGATTCAACATCATAAGGATTTCGCCCAAATTCATGGGAATCGTGCTAGGGAGCTGAATGAAGAAAATACGATACTTAAACAGAAAATCAAACAAGCCGTTGGCCCCTGCTCTGATCAGGAAGTTCTTAGTAAACTTGATGAAATAAGTATTGCTAAAAAGGGTATTCAAGAATATGTTAGCAGTCTAGAAGGTAGCTCTTTAGGATTTTCTTTTTCCATGCGACTTCCAATTTGTCGTTGCCTCAGCTCTAACACTATGCTTTCATTTTATTTTCAGAGAAGAACAAGCAATTGGAGTCTCAGCTAGAGGAGCAGACCACCGCTTTGAAGGAACATAGTGAATGTACCGCCAAGATTGCTGATTTGGAGGGTCAAGTAAAAGATCATCAAGTGTGCGGGGACAAATTGCAAGCACTTGAAACTAACTATATGCAGAGCACTGGTAAAATCACCAACTTGGAGAATGATATTAAAGCTCTCCAGGATTACAAGATGAAGTTTGAGGATGAAGCATCCAAGTCTGCTAAGCTTCAACGTATGCAAGATGTCTTGAAAACTCAGTTGAGTGTTACCAAGAAGTCCGTTCAGACTTTAGAAGAGGAACGTGCTGCTGACGTTAGAATGTCCGGTTTCTATGCTGTCCAGATGTACTTGGCAAGGTTTTGTCCTGCTAATGATTTGGATATTCCAGAGGATTATGCTTCTGGACGCGATCCACCTCCCATGGAAAATGCTCCTGGTGCCGCTGATGATGAAGGTAACGCTGAAGATACCATTGAGGTATACAGCGGTTCAGATGAAAGTGCTGAAGAAGAAGAGAACGCCGAAGATGATAGAGACTTGCAGCCAAAGACTCATGATTCTCATCACGATGGCGGCAAAGATGCTAGTGTTGGCAATGAACAAGATACTCCTGAATATCAGCGTCAAGACGCTAATGATCCAAACCAAGAGAAGGGTGGAGCTTCCACTAATGCTGAAGAAGAAAACAAAGATACTTCTACCAAGGATCCAAATATGGTTGTTGACAACCCTTGAGATCTCCCAGAATGGAAGTCTAGATTAATATTTTCACCGTTGGCTATCAAATGTACTTTGAATAGCTATTTTATTTAACTTGCTTTATGAGATATAGGTGTATTTCTCACTTTTTGTTAAAGAACTCCAGTAGACATTTGTCTACCTTTGCATTTCGTTATATATATGAATCTTTCTATTTTGTTTTCGCCGGTGTAATCGAATCCATTTTGTTTAGTGATGAACTGACAGCATTCATTCTGGCCACATCGCCCCCATTTTCGCTATACATTGTTACTTGTGCCCGTCGGCGATCTATTATAAGTGGTTGGTTAACCAGGAGCCGTCCCAACCGGGAGTTCCCTGGAGTTTTATATTTTTCTGCCATCACTTACAGATCAACAAGTAACGCGTCAGGCATTTTAATGCGCTAGTAGGCAGAACTACTCTTAGTCAGACATCTAAAATTCTTCGTATACATCGGCATAATACTTTCATGGCAGTTTTGCCTCAGCGGATGGTTATTTAGCTTTGCAGAATTTTATTTGGCAAATTTGCCTCAGCGTATGGCTATGTAAGCCTTGTAGAATTTTTATTTGGCAAATTTGCCTCAGCGTATGGCTATGTAAGCCTTGTAGAATTTTTATTTGGCAATTTTGCCTCATCGTATGGCTATGTAAGCCTTGTAGAATTTTTATTTGGCAATTTTGCCTCAGCGTATGGCTATGTAAGCCTTGTAGAATTTTTATTTGGTAAATTTGCCTCAGCGTATTTGCCGCTGTATGCGAAAAGTAATGACAATAATTTGTTAACGGGGTTCAGCGCATAAAGCAAACCTACATCCCCGGATCTTATTCACTGCAGATTACAAAAGCTAATAAGACCTCTTGGGTATTATGCCCGCCCAAGACTTCGGATTTTTACATATATCCTTATGGATAGAATCTTTTGATAAACTTGGCATTCCATGGATGCTCAAGCTCCTTTCCATGCTCATCAACTAACACATAAGCTCCACTACCCGCTACACGCTTGACGACATAAGGGCCTTTCCAATTAGGTTCCAGCTTCTTACATCCTTTCTTCTTCTGATACGGCGGTATCTCTCTTAACACAAGGTCGCCAGGCTGGTAATCTCTCTTCACTACACGCTTGTTGTATTCTCTGGCTAGACGACGGTGGTAATTCTCCATATGAGTCAAAGCAATAAGCCGCTGTTCTTCCAAGTCGTCTAGTTTTGCCAAGATTAAGTCTGTGTTGAGGTTCTTCTCCCAAGCTTCGTGTTTTGTTGTTGGCAACATGACCTCTGATGGAAGTACTGCCTCAGCACCAAATGTGAGTAAAAAGGGGGATGCCCCGGTTGCCTCTCTAATTGTAGTTCTGTAAGACCATAAAACGTTGTGGAGATGCTCACACCATGCTTTCTTGTGCCCCTCAACTCGCTTTTTTAACCCCATTCCTATTGTTTTGTTGGTGGCTTCCGCCTGGCCGTTGCTTTGAGGATAGATAGGAGTGGATTTTCCCAGTTTAACGCCATATGTTGCCAGTAGGTTTTCAATGTTTTCGCCGACCAATTCTTTCCCATTGTCAGTGCAAATTTCCGCTGGGACACCAAAACGACAGAATATATTTTCCCATATGAATGTGAATACTTCTTTTCCTGTTCTTTGTCTGATTGCCTTAGCTTCACACCATTTTGTAAAATAATCTGTTGCCACGATAATATATTTGCGCTGTCCTGACCCTGGCGTCAGCGGTCCAATGATGTCAATCCCCCACTTGGCAAAAGGCCAAGGGCTTAATACTGAATTTAACGAGACAGCTGGCGCCTTTATCTTATTTGCATACAGTTGACAGTTCCTACATCGCTTAGCATACTCAGCAGAATCACCATTCATCCAAGGCCAGTAGTAACCTTGCATCTTTACTTTTAAAGCCAGCGCTCTCTGTCCGCTGTGATTTCCGCAGTCTCCTTCGTGAATTTCCTTCAACAGCTTCTTTCCTTCATTTCTTGATACACATCGTAATAGTGGCCCAGCAAATGATCTTCTGTATAGGACGCCGTCTCTTAGCTCGTAATTTCTTGACCTGCTGATAACCTTGTGCGCTAGAAGTTTGTTTCCAGGAGTGGTGAGATGCTCCAAGTAGTATCTTATAGGAACTCTCCAATCTGTTTCCGCTGATTCTTCAATATCTACCGCCAGGACCTCCTGCTGCCTTCTTCCTTCTATTGATGACATCTTTAATCTTTCAATAGCTATTGCTGGCACCTCTGGATCCGCCATCATTGAAGAGATAAATGCTAGTGCATCAGCATGTCTGTTGTCGTTTCTGCATATGTGTCTAAATTCAAGGCCAGTAATCTTGTTAGCGTATTCTCTTGCCACTTGTAAATATTGCTTCAGCGAGCTATCATGTGCTTCATATCTGCCTAGGATCTGTCGAATGACAAGCTGAGAATCACTAGTCAAACGAATGTTGCTGATGTCCATTTCGATTATGAGTCTCATGGCGTGTATCACCGCTTCATATTCTGCCTCATTGTTTGTAGCTGGGAACTCTAATCTGAATGGGTGGACTATCCTTGAGCCCTTTGGAGAGATAAAAACTATGCCAATTCCTTTGCCTTCTTTATTAGCTGAGCCATCAACATATACTTCCCACTGGTTTGGATCTCTTTTCAGCAAGTCTGGGACTCCTTCATCTGGATCTTCCGTCTCCATAAATGGAATATCTTCAGTTTCCTCTTCTTCTTCTTCAATGGGAAAGTCCGCTAGGAAATCAGCAATAACTTGTGATCTTTGGGCTGTCCTTATTCCGTATTTGACGCCAAACTGATCTATCTGAGCATTCCATTTTGCAATACGCCCTGCTCTTTGAGAGCTATGAAGAATAGTTTCGATAGGAGTTTTGGTGAGCACCGTTATGGGATGAGCATGAAAATATGGGCGAAGTCTGCTAGTGGCGAAAACCAGAGCTAGTATTAGCTGCTCTATCTTAGTATAATTCTTCTCAGCGGGTTGTAGAGTTCGACTAATATAATAGATTGGTGTTTCTCCTCCCTTTGTCCGCACTAAGACTGCACTGACCGCTGATGACGTGGCCGCCAAGTAGACCCTTAGTTCTTCTCCATGTTCCGGCGGCTGAATAGCTGGCAAGGTAGCTAAATACTTCTTTATTCCCTGAAAAGCTTCCTCATGGTCCTTTGTCCAGTTGAACTTTTCTCCTTTCTTCAGCATTTGGAAAAATAATTTGCACTTGTCAGAGAATCGAGATATAAATCTGTTAAGAGACGCCAGTACACCATTTAAGCGCATAACATCCTTCAGAGTTACCGGCGAGGGCATTTCCAAAACAGCTTTGACTTTGGCCTGGTCTGCCTCTACTCCTTTCTTTGTAACAACGTAACCCAAAAACTTTCCGGATGTGACGCCGAATACACACTTCGCTGGATTAATTTTTAACTTAGTTATTCTCATGTGATCAAAAATTTCTTTCAAGTCTTGTACATGATCCTTCTTTTTCTTGCTCTTGACCAACATGTCATCCACGTATACCTCCATAGTTTTACCTATCCACTTCTCAAACATATCTTGAGCCATTTTTTGATATGTGGCGCCAGCATTTTTGAGACCAAATGGCATTCTTGTATAACAAAATAAACCCTTGGTGGAGAAAAAGGCCGTATGACGCTGATCTTCTTCAGCCAGCGGTATCTGGTTATATCCAGAATAGCCGTCCATAAAAGACAGCAACTCATGCCCAGAGGTAGCATCAACGGTCTGATCTATGCTTGGTAGTGGAAAACTATTTTTGGGACACGCCCTGTTCAAGTCGCTGAAGTCAATACAAATTCTTACCCCTTTATTCTTCTTAGGAACCACCACCATATTGGCTATCCATTCAGGATATTGAACTGGTCTAATGATTCCTGACGCTCTCATTTTGTCAATCTCAGCCTCCACTGCTTCCTTGTACGCTGGTGCCAACTTCCTTGGACGCTGTTTGAATGGCCTAATCCTTGGGTCTATATCTAACCTGTGGCATGCAGTTTCTGGATCAATACCTGGCATCTCATTCATGCCCCAAGCAAAGACATCCACATATTCTCTTAGCAAAGCCTCTAGTTGCCGAGATTCTTCTTCATTTAATAAGGTACCAATTTTTACTATCTTAGGAGCATCTTCTTCACCTATGTTGATCTCTCTTGTAGGCTCTACCGCCGTGAAATGCACATCTGGCTCACCCATAGGAGAAGGTTCCTTTAGTTGCTATAAAGGCGCCGATGAAGGTCCTACCGCTGAATCACCTTCCTTTACAGAAAGAATATTTGTTGGGGTCGGCGACTAGCTCAGCTATTTCTTTAGTCTTGGTTGCTTCTTTTGTCTGCTTCTTCTTCTCAGTTATCCTTGCCTTTCGAGTTTCGCGCATCTTTACGTCTACTTCATTGCATGCCTTTGCTGTAGATGAGTCGCCGATGTATTCAGCTACCCCTTCTGGTGTTGGAAATCGCAACCGCTGATGATAAGTTGAAGGAACTCCCTTGATGCTATGTAACCATGGCCTGCCAAGGATTGCTGCATACGGTGAGTCTACCTCCACAACACAGAAGGTGGTGTCCATTATCAGGGTTTTGCACGTAACAACCTTCATCTTTACTTCTCCTTTAGGCTTGGACGCTATCCCATTAAATCCATAAATACTGTATGCGGAAGGAACTAATGACTCCACCGGTTCTTCTTTAGAATCCATAGCCTGGTATGCTGAGTTGAATAGAATATCGACAGAGCTCCCTGGGTCTACCAGCACTCTTGGAACTTTGAATTTTCCTATCTGAATAGTAAGGACCAATGGATTCAAATGGCTTCTTGCCTCAGGAGATAGCTCTACCGCCGAAAAGCTTACTGGCTTTTTCATCCATTCTAGTAGTGGGCTATTCTTGACGGCGACACTGAAGATCTCTTTGCCACTGCTATCCCTTTTATGAATTCTTGACATTACATTATTATGAAATTCATCTCTACTGATTGTTGAATGTACAATTGAAAAACAATTCAATTCTTTCAAATCACGCTGAACTTCAACTTCAAATACTTCAGGCTTTGGCTGCACTGCTTGGACTGGTTGAACCTCCAATGGTGGCGCTGGTGGTAGCTCTAAGAAATCTTGAAATCTTCCCATACGGATGAATCTATGCACCTCTCGCTGAACTCCTGTGCAGTTTTCAGTTGAATGACCATGGAACTGATGATACTGGCAGTATTGACTGGTATTGGAAATAGGGTTCGCCGGATTGCCTCTGTTAAAAGGATAGCGGATTTCATTCCTTGATGCTGAACTTTCTATCTGTCCAAATGCATCAGTGTATGTGACACGTAGCTTTGGCAGCGTGACGTCTTGGAAATCTGGGTATCCTGACTTTCTGTCGCCAAATCTTCTATTATCATTGTTGAATCTCCTATCACCATTCCCCTGTCGCCTATTGTCATATCCTCCTCTGTTATCTCCGTAATTTCTTCTATCATTGTTAACATATCTTCCTCTATTATCTTGATCCTCTCTTCCTGCATAAGTGTCTCTTTTTCCCTGATTCCACTGTTGACTGCCATTCTGCTGATGCTGCTGTCTTTCTTGTGGTTGCTGATGTGGGACAACTGCCGCTGATGTTTTAGCTGCTGTTTCCTCCAATTTTTTGTGTTCCTTTCTAATCCATTCCTTTCTTGCTTCTTCTTGTTCTTCTGGCGACAAATTGTTGATAGAGTGAGCATGCTTTGCGCTTTCTTTCTTCTGGCGTTCTTCTTCTTCTCGCATTTCTTCATATACCAACCATTCATTCTGTCTTGCCCTTAATTCTCCTATATCTGCCACTGGAGTCCAATATAAAGACTGGAACATCTGATCTGTTGTCTCCATACCGCTGATAAATGCTCCCATCTTTTCCTTGTCAGATACCGCCGTCCCCACTTCGCTACACAATTTTCTCCACCTCATGATATAACCTCTACACGTTTCCATAGGTCGCTTCCTATTGTTAAATAACTTCTCTGCCCCTGGGCGCACTCTCTTGTTTTGAATGTAATTTGCAATAAACTTCTCTTCCAACTGTGAGTATTTCTCAATTGATTTTTCTCTCAGACTGCTGAACCAGGCCAAAGCTTCATCCTTGAGAGCAGCAGCAAACGACATGCACATTATTGGGTCTGAGCCTACCCAAGCAGTTAAATCTCTTCTGTAACACTGTAAGTGTAATGTGGGATCTCCTGTACCGTCAAAGATTGATGAAAAAGTTGGCATACTAAATCTCTTGGATACATATCCATACGTGATTTCATCTACAAATGGCGTCTTTTTTGCTTCTGAAATTGCCTTTTTTAGTTTATCGTCTTTTGTCTGACCGGCGTTCTCTTCAATCTTTTTCTCCATACGGCGTAATCTTCTTGAGATGTATTCTTGTATATCTTCCATCTTACCTGAGTCAGCGTAACTTTCTTCACCGTGATTAGATTTCCCAGTCCTCTTAGTTCCTTCTTCCTTTTTCGCTGTTGATGCTGCCACCTCTGGCCTTGTAGATCTGCTCTTATGACGTTTGTGTACTGTATGAGTTGAGCGGCTTCTGCTTCGACTTTCCATTAGTTGCCTATGCTGCTCTGCCAATTGTAAGTTGCTCTGATGGATGATGTCCATCTGCCTCTGCATTTGCAACTGCATCTGAGCTTGATTTATGGTGCTCTGCTCAAAAAACTTCTTTAACAATTCTTCAGTGTTGTTAGCGGACTTTCCTTCCGACACTGTTATTGGCGCTGTCCTTGATGCTCCAACAGCAGTCATCATTCTACTGCTACCTCCTATCTCCTTTGATGTATTACCGGCTGCTCTCAAGGGTAACCCATTAGAGTTGAGATGACCGCTTACTACTCTTGATAGTCCTTCCACTGCATGAGATGTTTCACCGGGAATCGCTGCTTCTTTGATGGTGCCGTCATCCACTGCTTTTCCTTTACTTTGCGCTGGGACTTCTTCTTCCTCATCTTCTTCTGGTATTCCATCCAAATGTGTTATGTCTTGTATCATAACAGGACCCAAAGTCTCTGTCTGTTGTTGAGGTACCGCTGACTGTGCTGCCGCTGTTTGCTGTGAAAGTACTGCTGACTGCATTGTTGCTGTCTGTTGTTGTTCTGATGTCGGCACCATCGGCTGTTGTTGCTGACTCACTGGCTGTGGTATTGTTGATTGTTGTTGATGAATCACTTGCTGTGGTGTTGTTGACCGCTAACTAGCATTGCCATTCAAGAAGAAATCATGTGCAAAACCTAACGGTGGTACCGCTGAACTTCTCAAGTTGTGTCGATTAGTAAGGGGAACAGACTCAGCGGGTGTAGGAAATTTCGAAGCTTTACTTGTTGACGCTGTACCTCCTTTACGCTTAGTCGCCATTTTAGTATCCTGTGTAGAAAACAACAAAAGCACTTCCTGACAGTATTAAGCTAGCTTGACTGTTAGCAAATGCCAAATTCGTTAGTGGAGGCGGTTGAACAATTTCTGACAAAGTAGGAAACAAACAAAATAGTACAGAACAGCAGCAACAACATTTGCAGAGCATGACCTAGTCTTGTCGGCAGTTGGAAGAAAACCCTAAATTTTGAAAACTCGTTGGAACCCTAAAAACATCAAAATCTAATAACCATACTCATAACAAAGATCAAAATCTGTACGGCATGAAGACTTCGCTAATAACTTTTCATAACACTTTTAATCCAAAATTACACTATGACATCTAGAATAAGATATCTCTGCTAAGAATCATGTTTAACATAACAATCCACCCTCATCCTAGATTTCTAATGACGTATATGAACTTATCATGCAAACAAGAGTTTTCAAGTATTTTAACAGAACTCCATATTACGTGCTCCCATACATCTGAGGATACACTAATGACATCTAACACACCATAAAAAGGTTTTCTCATAGTTTTATAAAGATTTGACAGCAACAGCATCCTAAGTACTGCTAAATGGAAGACTCTTCTAAATTTACACGCATATGTATGGTTAGAAACCATCAGCAACATAAGTGCTGTTAAAACATCATTAATCATACTCAAAACACTCTATAATTCCTAATACAAGAGCTTTTTAAGGTTGAGCCTCCTTAAGAACGATAAACATACTCAAAACTTCATATACAGCAGCATAACTTTATACTTGAAAATCTCATTACCACACAAAATAACACAGCAACCTAATATGCTTACAACCAGAAATTTATGGTTTAAAAACCACCAGCAACATAAGTGCTGTTAAGACGCCATCACTCATGTTACAAACATTCAATATTTCCTAATCACTAAGGCCTTTTAAGGTTCAGCCTCTGTAAATAATAATAAACATACTTATGACTTCCATAAATGGAGTGCTTAAGCCTCTATCTAACACAACAGCATGACCAATACTTAAAAAATTCAATATCACACAAAAATAGCTCAAGCTTCATGAAAACAAGAAGAAAAAGTTTTGAAAATCACAGGTCCAGACCTCTTCTAGCGCCAAAATGTAGTTGGTAAAATCCCCATAGCGAAGATTTTACCAATACACCCC
>JAJJMA010232773.1:27139-49432 GCA_023529015.1 Papaver nudicaule
GTGCATCGCAGAATATCGAAGAACGACAGACAATAACTCTCGCATAATCCCTTATTTGAGAATGATGTTGTTAATGGATGGGTTTCTCATTAATTTGAAGGAGTGATTGAAGGGAAAAGCTACATCTAAAGCAAACAATTATATGTTTAGTCATGATATAGTTGAAGAGATTCATAGTTTGGATTTGGTGCAGAAGATGTAAAAGTTACCGTCTCAAATAGGTACTACTTCTGAATCTTCTCATTCCCAATATTTGAGTTTCTTATTGATAAACATTAGTAAATTAGGTTTCTTTGGGATCCAAAAACACATTAATTTTATTAGCTTTGGAGAGTTATTCATGATTATCTGCTTCACTTTAGTTTTGAACATTTTATGAGCTAATGAAGTTTTAAAACAAATGTCCTACTGATGCGTCATTTTCAATACTTCTAAGTTCAATCTCTGTCTAAGCTTCAAGTTGTAACCTGCACTACTGAAGATTTTATGATTAGCTATTCCAATTGAATGGATAGGTATTTTGGACTGTCATGTTTGGCTATCAAATAAACTCATGTTTGTTTTTGCAGTATATCGATTATGGTGGTCCAGGGGAAAACTTTATTGGAGTCATATTCTTTGGCGGGAACAAAGGTTACTTTGTTCTGCTTAAATTTCTGCTTGAACAGGAGTTCAAGGTAGATTATAGGTATCATATTATCATTGTTGGAGCACTTTTACTCTTGGAACATAGAATCAGAATCAACTTTTTTACAAGAATAATAACTTTCCTTGGAATCTCATAATTAAAGTGATGTTCACTTACAAAACCTTAACGACACAGATCAGCGAAAAATCAACTCAGCAGCAAGGGAAGCACCTTGCAACCAGCGTATCCAGTTCTTTAAAAAAAAAAAAAACGCTTGAGCTTGGATTTGAAATCCAAGTGGTAAGTATTACGGGGCTAATTGGTTTATGAAAATATTCGGTCTAAGATGGTCCTGAACAAGAGCAAAAATGTTAGCATCAATATACTTAGTTTGTCACTCAAAAACTTAATAAAATGTTGCAGTAGAGATTGGATTCAAATGTATTATGACATATAAAATATATTAGATCAAGTACAAAATGATCACTTCATAAACATGGATGCTTGGTCGGAAAGTGTACTTGCCTCTATCATTAGCTCCAGTTAGAGCTACGTCAAAAGGGTACCAAATTTTCATTTCTAAATGAAATACAATGTTATTAAGTTCCTCGACAAGCAGCTGTATATGATTCGGTACCGAATTGGGCTCTAACAATGGAGTTGTATAATGTATTGCTTAGAGATCAGTTTAGTGCATTGTTTTCTTTCAATCTTATTTTTGGGTACAAATACCGAACTTTGCAATAGTTGCATTTGTACTGATTTTAGTCTACACGATTTTGTGGGAGATAAGCAGCATCAGCTGTCTGGACGATTATTGTCTATGCTTTTTGAGGTATGCGACATGTTGCCACTGTTTGACATAATAACATTTTCCAATTTTCGCATATTTTTCATTGCAAGTACCTTTTCCGTTTTACATGAATTATTCAAGACAAGAAACGATGAGGTTAACAAGCAAATATATGTGGCTCTGTCAAATAGTCTGGAACGAGACCATTTCCATGTAAGTTTTGAGTCCTTCTTAACTCCTAACTAACCTTACACCTGCGGGTTTTATATGTTTATTCAGTATGTTTATATTTCCTTTGTAACTATTTAAGTTTGGGGACTCAAAAGAAAGACACAATCTTTCATTGTTGGTCATTTGAAGTAGAAAAAGAGGGTTTCACTATTTAGTTGGCTTTTTAGGTTGTTGAATCCTTCGTGTGGTTGTAATACACAGAGTGATGGAAAAAGAGGGTTTCACAAATGTTCTTGGACTGTGTGTGGGTTCATAAGAGATGATTACCCATGTGTCTAAATGTGTTGATAATGTAGTTTGATTACTATCTTATTTTTGCAGTTAAAGTCTTTAAAAATCTATCTTTACCTTTTGACGAAAAGATATTAAAATTATTTAAAATTAATTTCGGATAAATATCTTTAAAAAAATATTTTTATATTTTAAAATTTAATTTCAATAATTAAAATTATAATGATAATTAAAAACTAAGAACGTCAATTTTTAAAATTATTAAAAATTAATTTGAATAAATATATTAATTATTTTTTTTTTCGAAAATTTAATAATAATAATTAATAATAAATTTTAATTATATTAATTAATATTAATTAATAAATTAATATTAATATTAATTTTATTATATTAATATTAAAATTAAATATTAAATAAATATTAAAATATTTTAATAGAGTGGCAAAGTGTAATATTGATTTTTAAAGGAGTGGCAAACTTGTAGTTATGAAGTAACAGTTTGACTTTGACATTTAGTTGGTCAAAACCTACGACCCAAGTACAAATTTCTCTTGCATATGTATGGCTTCATAATTTACAGGAATTGGGTCATATACCCGTGAAAGGCAAAGCCCATGATTTAGTGGACGTCAAAAACATTATCCTTGATAATAAAGACATGAGATCCACGTCATTTTCTCTGGACGTATATACCCCTAACTTCAGTTTATCTCTTTTAGTTTTCATCGAAACCCCCGACGCCATCATCATATTCATATTTTGATTTCAGTTTCTTTCATCTCCATCTCCGTCTCCACAACACCAGCAACATCGTTTCTTCTCCAACGCCATCATCTCCATATTTGGATTTTAATTTCTTTCATCTTCATCTCCGTCTCCACAACACCATCAACAGACACTAACACCACCACCTCCCTCCACCACCAGAGCCAACAAGACAACATCACCATCGCCATTTCCAATATTGATGAGTCCTACAACAACTAAGTCCCATCCCTAATTTTTATCATGATCCCTAATTTTCATTTAAACTTAACCATAATTGAATTGGGTTTGTTAAATTGTGTTTTGAAATGGGTTTTGTTTGAAATTTCGATTGATTGTTAACTCAATTGAACGAAGAAGGTTTTGAATTAGATTTTGGAATTAGGTTATGAATTAGTTACTTGTACACAGGGTACAGCTCGTTATGAATTTCTTATTAGGTTTTGAATTATGTATTTAAATTAGGTTATGGATTGGTTACTTGTACACATGGTACAACTGGTTAGGAGTTTCTTCATATTTTAATTGTATTTCGAATTAGGTTTTTGAATTGGGTTTATGGAGGGTAAAACACCCTCGAGACACGTGTCCAGATCAGGAAGACTTAGCCCAACCCAAAGGTATCATGGACTTTCTTCGGATAAGTCTGCAGAGTTAACTCGAACAAGAGCTCGGTGAGAGAAGGCTCGTGCAGGTAGTTCGGAGAAAAGGATACGAAGTCATCTTCGGAGAGAACTTACCGAAGGCACCGCCTTACTCGACAAACTCTGACATCTCCACGATTGAGTAGTTTGTCTTATTAGCTGTAAACCACTTCAGACTCGGCCTATATAAGGCGAGCTCGAAATTCATTGTAAGGGTTGGATTTTTGGTGTAACCTAAGTCGTGAGGGTGAGATTAGGTTAGCTTCTCCTCAAAACTTCTAAGCATCATATCCATGTATTGATTAATGTGAATTATATCTATAAGTTATTTTCATATTGTCAGTGTTTCTTATGTTCGATAGCTTCGTTACTGTTCTTATTCTCTGCGTGTCAATATGTGAAATGCATATTACTTCCATAACCATAGTTGGACTGATAGATCTGATGGCTGTCGAGTATAAAGTGCTTATGCAAAATTTATATTTGCACAGTTTGGCGCTAGAAACAGGGATGATTAAAACAACTTAGGGTTTGCCTGTGATTCATGGTTTTCAAATTCTTCGGGGAAACTTTTTTCTAGGGTTCTTCAAGTTTTTATTTTCATCATATTTTCATTTATGAGCTCCACCGCCTTGGGTGTTTAAAGATCTTAAAAGCTTTAGCACGCTCAAGGGTTTTAAGCAAATCATCAACATGATAAGATCGATGTTTCTTCAAGGAATCCAAGCCTTGAAATGTAGAGATCTAATCAAGAGCATGAAAAAATTTTCCAAAAATACAAAAAAAAAATCTCGGCAAAAAACTGAAGAAAAAGTAGCTTTCACTTTGGGATCAACCATTCCAATTTTCAGGAAATACCCTTAAAATCTCGCGTACCATCTACGTTGAGAAAAACAATCTAGGGCTATTTTAGGGTTTCTATACCAAGTCCATATTTGGAAACAAGCCTTGCAGCTTTCATAATCAGAATCCCGATTTGGAAAAGTAGGACAGCTTTCCAAAACCTTCTTATCGGGAAGGTAGATTTGGATAAGTCAAAAAACAGTTAAGGTTTTGTCAGAACGAGTATAATCAATCCTGAAATCTCGCACGACATAATCTGTTACACCTACTAGGATGCATGTCAGACCTAGTACACTGCACCAGCCGCCCTGGACCTCACGTGTTTTTTGTTTTTCTTACAGGTTACTGTTAACATGACTTCAAAATCCGAACAAATGCCGAAGCAAAGAGTAGGTTCCTTAAGGCATGGCACGGGCTCTTCGATGCACAACACCAGATTTTCAACGAGCAAAGGACTATCGCCAGAGGTAGCAGCAACCACAGTCCAACATAGAGAACGTGTAAACGAGGAAGAAGTACAAATAGAAGATCTGGGACCTGATGGGGGAGGATTCCCAGTTGGTGATGAACCACCTCAGCAACAAATTCAATAAGAAGATGGGGAAAATGACCAGAACAACGATGAAGGCGACATCCCGAATGAAGTACTACCAGTGCATCAACCCACCGAGGAAGAACTACAAGGGCGACACAATTCAAAAAACTGATCCAAAAGAACAAGAAAATAAGGAAACTAAAAAAACAATTAGCCGAGGCAACTAAGAAAGCTGCGGAGAAATCTGCATCGAACTACAAAGGGAGCAGTGAGGGACACTCTCTCCCACATCCAATATCGCGATCTAGAGGACCCTCGGTGTCGAGAAGTAATACCAAATTCAAAGGGATGACCCCAAGGACCCTGAGATCTCGAGCAGAAGAACTGAACCCAGTATACGCCCAAAATGAAACAACATACATTTGATATATGAAAATGAACAGGCAAGGAAGAATGCCGAGACACAAGTTTTACAGCAAGTCATGATGGAGCAAATCAAAACACTTCGAGCAGAACTCTTCGATAACAGGATTCAATCGACCGCCAAGATGAAGCTGACTCAAGCAATTAATGACGTCAACCGCTCGCCACTGAGTCCTGAACTTCTCGCCAAGGCCATACCAGTAAAGTGCACCATGCCGGTTTTCGCATCAATCTTCGACGGGGCAAGAGACCCGACTCTACACATAAAAATGCACCTGCGAGTATTCCTGGCTTGGGCTGACAGAGACGAGGTGCTTTGCAAGTATTTTCCTTCCAGTTTGAAAGGGAAAGCCTTGGTTTGGTACGACAACCTGACAGCTAGTTCGATTTCGTCCTTCGAAGAACTGTCCAAAGTATTCATATTTCATTTCTTATACAACAACTCATCAAATCCAGGAGTGGAGAAATTGTTCAGCATCAGAGTAAAACCTGAAGAATCCATTAAAAGCTTGACAGACAGGTGGACCGCCCAGTGTGTGGAAGTAAGAAATGGGGCCTCGGAGAAAGACAAGGTACGAGCATATCTAAATGCACTCGACAAGAATCATCCATTGTACGATAGACTTTTTTCTAAGAATGTAGAGACGTTGCAAGACCTACGGAACTATCAAAAGGAGCGGATCACGCTCGAAGAAATCAGGGAGCAAGAAACTCAAGGAAAGGAAGCCATATCGAAAGAGGTGCACTCCATAAACAACTTATCACTCGAAGAGCGAGATCACGCCACAAACCGCCAAGCAGGGGACTTTTCAAAACGAGAGAGGCAGAACGATGCTGGGAGATATGGAAACGAGGGCAAATTCGGTGATGGGAGGTATCACGATAATAGAAAATACAACGACAACAGAGGAACTGACTCTCGAAGAGAATTCGAGGGCAATGGCAGAGGACTTGAGGGAGGCAGAAAATTCGGCGTGCCAAGATCGGGATTTCCTGCTTTCCAAGACAGAAAGTTGTCGAAGCTCTGTGTTACCATCGAAGACGCTCTCCGAAGCATCGAACAATCCGAACTGGCAAGCGAGATGAGATACCTAAGAAGCAGGGGAAACCAACCAAAGCATACTCGAAACTCCAGAGATTATTGTCAATTCCACCAATTTTATGGACACACAACAGAGGACTGCGTCACGGCGCAGGACCAGATTAACTTTTTCATTTCAAAAGGAAAATTCCAGCACTTCCTTGAACTACCAAAGCCACCTCCAAGTCCGCCACAACCAAAAGAGGAGAAGAAACACGAGGCATATGTAATAACTATTGACCGAAACATCCCAAGATTCGGCGAATGCAACTCCATAGTACATGCAGACATCTGTGGACGAAACTTCAAAGGCGTCTATACTGGTAGAATTCATAAAAGAGACTTTGAAGGCAAAGAAATATTAAGTGTAACAGTGGGAGGGCACCTGAAAGAAGGGCAGAGGCATCAAATCTTCTTTTCGGTAGCAGATATCCCCGACGAAGGAAGATTGCACAATGATCCTTTAGTTATCACGCTACACATCGAGAAAATAACAATGCCTAGAATACTGGTAGACCCGGGAAGTCTGTGGACATACTCTTTGGAAGGACGTACGATAAGTTATTTGGGAAACAAAGCGCCTTGGTACCCTTATCGTATAACGTCTATGGTTTCAATGGAAAACCCTCGATGCCCAGGGGAGAGCTTTCATTAATGATTCATATAGGAAGTTGGAACAACCAACATCATTTTGTGTGGTCGACATAGATTCTCCTTACAATGCCATTGTGGGAAGACCCTGACTACACAGCATCATGGGAGTAGCCTCCACCCTACACAGAAGAATCTGATTCCCAACACCACTTGGAATCATAGAAATACTAGGAGATTCAACTGAAGCCCGTGTATGCAATGAAATCGATGTTCAAGAAAGAGAGAATCCGAGGCAGGATCCCCCAAACCAAGCAAAACACCCGAAGATAACAGAGTCCTGTATAAGAAAATTCAGCCGAAGTCGAGGCTGGAATGACTGGCACCACCATGGGAATCCCCACAGTCTGCAAGCAAGGCACTCGACCTATCAATAAGGGAAAGGGTCATTGCACCGAAAACAGAGAGCAATTCCTCGTGGCAAGCAGGAAAGTACTAACACCGGACGTCTCAACCAGCAAGCCAAACTCCGGTAACATTGACAAGGATACCATGGAGCAATTCTGGGTTGGGCCATAAGTAATTAAAAAGGCACTCGGGAACGATACTTACAACCTAGTCAATCTTGAAGGACAAAAGCTAAGCACCCCAGTTGAGGGAAAGCATCTGAAACACCTTAATTAGAACCTTATATGTAAGCAATGCATAAGAAATGTCAGTTTTAGAATGAAAGAATAAAGGAAGCAGCTTGGTCTGCTGTTAAGAAAATATATATCGCACTCTTCGATGCACTATACCTCGATTCAAACTCCAGATCCTACTCGGCTAGGCAAAAGTCCTACTCGAATAGGCAAACCTTCAAAGGCTTTCACGCCATATAAAGCAAACAGGCCACGCCTCCATATCTCCCCTAGTGCCTCGACGCAATGAAATTAAAAGGCCTTAACGCCAAGGCCCAGACGCCAAAAACATAAAAATACCTCGAATAGCAGGCACATAGCTGATGTTCATATAAGCCGTAAGGGCCCTACGAGCTATATGACACAGTCCTCTACCCACAAGACACCCCGTTAGCGGTGGGTACTTTGCATCTAGGCTACATAAGCTAATGAAGCATTTGGACCCTGTTAGAGCATTGCTCGGTTGAACCCACTGATGTTGCTATCTCAAGTCAGTTGTCAACTTTATGAGACAAAAACACAATCCTTGATAAGTTTACTCTACAATCGGACTAGGATAGTTCTAGGTAATCGAGACGAAGACTGATGAAGACGAAGACCGAAGCTTACTACTTGATAAATCATAACGTCCTCGCTGAAGGTTAGAAAGGTATTCCCTTTCCGTATCGTTTTTACCATTTCTATCATACCAATAGTCTATGATGTTGCTTATATGATCCGAAGGTATTCTAGGATTTTCTCCTTTGCATTTGTCACTCTTGTGATAATTTGTATAAGTAGAGTATGTTGAGTTGTCTCTTGAAAACAACCCCAATGGTGAACGCGTACATGTACATATGCCACCTTTGGGATTTCAGAGAACGAGCTAAGTCTGTATGAACGCGTACATACAAGTTCAAGAATTCTCATGAATTCTCCTGAACTCTAAGGACTGCTTTGTGTACGCGTTCATGAACGCGTTCACATAAGCCATGCGAAAACTTCCAACTTCCATATCTTGAAGTTTTCGGTCTAGACATAATTAGTTCTCGGACTTGTTGTGTCTTGGCCCATGAAATTCAACAACTTAATCCAAGAGATGTTCAAACTAAGTATTTGGACCAGAAGTCGCAAAGCGATGTCCAAACAAGCATTGGACCAGAAGTCGCGAACCTTCAAACAAGGTTGAGTCTTCTTAACTTTTGGCTTAGTCCAAAGTTCTTAGAAGATTGAGAATGGGTATTCAAGCTATGGACTTTCCTAGTTCCGGAACTTGCTTGAGCCCTACTCATGGTTGCTTAAACTTTAAGCAAAGCCTCCCTTGGTTATTACTATAAATAGACGACCTTCTACAAGATACAATCTCAATCCTCTACACATCTGTGTATCCTTGCATAAAGGTTGGTCGTCATCTCGAAGTCCTTATAGGACTACGACTATTGAAAAGACTTCACTTGAGGATCGTGAAGCACAGGTCGGAAGTAAAATTCCATCATGTATCTTGGGTCGATTGAATTCTTTCAATCTTATCACGACCAAGATTTGATAGAAACTTCGTAAGGTAGATCTTGTATCGTAAACCCTAGAAGTTCCCAAACGCAAATTCACGAACTAGGTTTCATACTAAGTTCGTCACGCGTTCGGAGGTAAAGTTGTTTAGGCTAGATCAATAAGCCTTATTCAACATATCGATTTCCATTAACCTTGACTTTAAGTCTAAAGGAAATCACAATCGTATTCTCGTTTAATTACTTGGATACTTTTAGGCGTCCTGTTAGAGGCAGGGTAGCGCTAGTCTTCACGAAGGGAAGTTGAGCAACTCCTAGGCCTGTAAAGGACGTCAGCTAGGGGAATCAAGTACGTAGGCTACTGCGGGAGCCAAGAGACGTATGGGCACATTGGTAGCTGAATTGCTTGTAGGGTGAATTCAGTCTCGATACAGTCCAGTCCGAAGTCTGAGAGTAGGCTAGTGTCTGTATACCGTTCATACTAAGGGTGTTCACATCTGGACGAGGTCCCGGGGTTTTTCTGCTAGGTTTGCAGTTTCCTCGTTAACAAAATTCTGGTGTCTTGCATTACTTTTCCCTTCCGCATTATATTGTCTCTGATCTATATAATAGAAGTAATTGCAAGTTTGTTGATTCATAACCTTTGATTGAATCCATCTCTGTTGAGATCTACAAGAACTACGTTCTTGTTAGGGTTTGGTTCTCTGAATTATACTCAGGTTGTTGTTTGAATATTGATTTGTGAGATCGTTCAAACAACCATAATCAACTAGGTTCACGAAAACAAAAAGTTGGTGGTGTATCTCGGTATCCCCGCTTTTTCAGTTGGTATCAGAGTCGGCAAACACCTTGAAAAGGACGTAACTGTCTGTGTTTGACGCCTTCGTGAATCATGAACAAAAACACCATGAAAAAGGGATCTTCAGACGAACAAACCTCGTCCCTGAAATCCAAAAAGGCTGACTGGACCAAACGATGCTATTACTGTAATGATATTGGTCACACTTCACGTAGATGCAAAATACGCAAGTGGGAAAAGAAGATGCTTATGCTTCTTACACAAAAGAGCATATCTACAACTGTTATTGGTTGCATCAATCCCCGTGTTCATGCTCCATGCTCTACCATTGAAGTATCTTCTAAAAAATCTCACAAAGAAGATGGTCCAGAACAAATAGAAAATGTCTCTGAAAATCTTAAAACTGAAAAAGATTGTCCTACTGTTTCCCATAACGCTTCTTTAATAAAAGCATATGAAACCATCTTCAATAAGCTCATAACAACTCTTGTTAATACAAAAGTTGATATCTTAATGAAGGAAAAAGGGGAAATAAAAGAGTCAGGCTCTATTCTTGGTGAACCACCAGTTCACCTGTAGTTGGTAAAATCCCCATAGGTGAGATTTTACCAATACACCCATACTTAAACATCTAAATCATGTCCTAACAAGTATTATCACTGAATAAACCGCTATCAATGTAACAACAGTACTTAGACAGAAACATAACACAGATTGAAGAATGGAAGCTAAACTCTCAAGTATCATATCTTATTCATGGATTCATTACTTTATTTTCACCTTGCCAATGATAATCACTCTTACAAAATCAAGATCTTCCCTAGTATTTGAGCTCTTGAGAGTAAGAAGGAATTCTTTCTCTCTCAAAAGATCAACCCCAGAGTTCACTTTTCCAACCCTTTGCCTGGTTGTGATACATGGCCTTTTATAGGCATTTTACATAATGGACTACATCTAATACAAACAACTTTGGATCTGACACTCTTTGTCCTCATCCGCCGATCTTCAATACCGCCGTCTCTCTTTCGATACTTCAGCGCCTATCATCTTGAACTGGATAAGAACGATGACTCATATTCCACTGAGTCAACGAGTCAACTCTGACAATCCGACCGTTCTGATCCTCATTAAATACTCAACCAGATTATCAGCTTTTGTCGATGACGTGCCCTTTTCCGCTGAGTTGAATACGTTGTCCTGCTTTTCTTTGACGTACGCCGACCTTTCCTTTCTCCCTTTGACGCCTTCTTCTTCTGAGTGATATCCGTTGAAGGTTACCGCTGACGCCATTCTACCTTTCTAAGGTAAATATCCTCTACGATATCATTTCTTGAGTGCCCTTGATGAACAATGGCATTTTCTACACTCACATTTTGCCTCTTTCATCTTCAAAAACTTTAGTCGCCGAAGATGAAAATCTCTTTCCGCTGAAAATG
This sequence comes from Papaver nudicaule, assembly GCA_023529015.1. NCBI lineage: Eukaryota > Viridiplantae > Streptophyta > Magnoliopsida > Ranunculales > Papaveraceae > Papaver > Papaver nudicaule. Next base: position 38,310 of record JAJJMA010232773.1, read on the forward strand.
CCAGCACATCTTCTTTAGCAGATACGTCCTTTCCACGTACGGCAGCATGCCGCAAATTCAGGAGACGCTTTATGACTTGCAACTTGCTCATCCGGTTACTCTCCTTCTCCTATAAATACCTTATCTTCTTCACTTCAACCCTAGTTTTTCTAAAATCTCTTTTCTTCCTCCTTCCTCTGCAACTAAAACCCTAACTGCTGCCGAGCCGCCGCTGCACCACCGTGTAGCAACCCTTTTCGACCTCCTTTCAGCCCTTTCTCACTAGATTCACCATCCAAATTTGTTATTTTGCCTTTTCCACCACTCACCTCTTCCTTAATCGTGTTTTTCTCATTTTCCGGTAATTTTTCACCTCTGCATCTACCTTTTTCCGGTTGTCCTTGCTCTCTCCGATCTCCTCTACTTCTAAAATGGCGTCTGATTCCACCTATGAGCCTGTTTCTCCGACTCCAACACATGAATCTGATCCTGATGAATCATCGCAGGCGCCGTCCTCCAAAAAGGGTAAGAAGAAATGTTCCTTGGGCGACTGGAATAAGTTCTGTGCGAAACATCATGTTGACTACAAAACCTTCCAGCTTACTCCTCTTGACGGCGTCACTTCTACCCAAGACCCGCTGCTTCTTGATCACATCCGCCAAGAAGGCCAAAATGATAATAATCTTATCATTTCTATTGGTCAAATCAAAGCCGAGTATAAATTTCCTCTGTATGATCCCGCCGACCCCATTCTTCTCGAGATATTAGCCTATGTTAATAAGCATCCCGCTCAACTTTCCAGTAATTCTATTCGTATCATGTATGAATGGGTTGCCCGCCGTCATGGCACCACCAACTATCCAAATGTCACAAGGAATCCCGCCTTTACTGAGTCCGAGTTGCATAATATAAAAAACTTCAAGGAGCAGTACGAGGTGAAACCTAGCAATAGAGCCGGTGAGCCTTGGGCATACCGCATTGAGTCAAAAAGAGGCTATGACGGCGAGAAGAAATTTTTGAGGGATGTTGACAAAGAAACTTCTACCGCTGCCAATCCCACAGTCCGACATAAATCTGAAAATCATTGGAACGACCTTCCTTGTAAAGTTGAAGTGCCCTGGCTTAAGGGTTGGGAAGATGAGGAAAAAACCACTATTCGAAGGGATTTTCTCCCTAAGCATTCTGCTTTTGCTAAGCACGAATTCTGGAAAGTCCGCTGGACTGAGAAAAATCAATACCTCTTAGAAGGTGGTAAATTTGTTGTCGGCGATAACGGTCACTGGGTAAAGAAGCCTGGATTTTGGAAGAAAGACGCCAAGGGAAGCAAAGGCCAGAAAAGAAAAGGAAAAGATAGAGACAATGTTCTGGTAACAAACATTTTAATTCTGTCTTAAAATATATGTATATATTTGCCTCTGTTTGTTAGCGGAACTGATGATGACAGCGTTTTCTTTCCTTAGCCGCTTTCAAAGAAAACCAAGAAAGACCAGCAAGTCGATCCTCTTGCTCAGCTGAGAAGTCAGCTAGGGACGCTTCCTGGCATGTCTACTGTTGAGCCCAAAAAAGACGCCGACCCCAAAGCTCCGTCTGCCGCTAAAAAAGATAGTGGCACCTCCAAGAACAAAGAGAAGCCAACAAAGACCAAAAAGACGTTGGCTTCAAAGAAGAAGAATGAACCTGCTAATCCGAATGTCGCCGACGACCATATCCCTGAGAAGCAATCTGTGAAAGTTGCGGATCAGCATCAATCTATGAAGGTGGATGAGAAAACTCCCACGACTTCTCAGGTTACTGTTCCTGAGTCTACTAACACAGAGCAGGCTACCGCTGAAATTGATGTGAGCGTTACTAATGAATTAGTTATTAGACATCATTCTCCTATCCGCTCAAGTAGCCAAGCTGAGCGGCCTTCTTCCGTTAATGACGCCGTCCAACGTCTGGTTCAGCTTCTTTCTTTGAACAATCTTCCTCGGGATTCTTTGGAAAACCAACTTCCACCCAACAAACTGGCAGACTCTTTCTCTAAGTTAGTCGCTCAAGATGAAGGGGGTTCCAATACTCTATATCTGGAATCAATGAGTAAGCTAAGTACGCCTGGGCTGGCACTGAAACCCGCTGAGCTTACTGCCGTCGTTTCTCATTTGTCCCCTTATGAACAACTTTGTGGCGCTGTCTTGGTAAGCTTTTGCCTCAGCCGCATATTCTGTTATATTTACCAGTACATGTCGCCTTATGTATTAATTTTTATTAGGAATTCCAACGCAATGTTGGCGGTATTGCCTTGAATGCGCAACTACAACAAGAAGTTATCAATCTGCGTCAAGCAAAGACCACAGTGGATCAGCTGTTGACCCAAGAAAAGAAAGAATCTGACCGGCTGCGTCTGTACTATAATAAGGAGAAAAAAGGGCATAAAAAACTCCAAGGTTAGCCACTTTCTTCAGTTTTTCCCAGAGTAGTATTTTATTCCGCTGTTTCTTTTCTCCCAACTTTTAGTCCTTGTTTATTATAAGGTCGCCAGCAACATCATGACGGTCAATTGAGGTGAGTCGAAATTGAGATTGACAAGCTGACTAGCGCTAATGCTAAACAGCGTAATATGTTACTCGATTTTGACCGAAATGTTAGATGGTACCGCCAAGAGTTACACCATGTCACTGACCTTAATATAAATCTTGATCACCTTCTCAAAGTTTATCGAGCGGATGTGGAATGGATGAAGAGCGAGGGTGATAACGCTTCCCGCTTAGCAGAATTGGAACGTAAAGCTAAAGAGAAAGCTATTGTGGAGCATATGAAAATGACCTTCCAGCTAAAGGATAAGGAAGCCGCTATTTCTCGTTTAACGTCTAAATTAGTTTGCCGAACCGCTGAAAGAGATACCGCTCGTGATGAAATTCAGCGTCGCCCAAATCCATGGAGATCGTGCTAGGCAATTAAGTGAAGAGAATAACATTCTTAGGATCAGGATCAAACAAGCTGTGGGTCCTTGTTCTGATCAGGAAGTCTTAAGTAAACTGGATGAAATTAATGTTGTCAGGGAGGGTATTCATGTGTATGTTAATGAGATAGAAGGTAGTTTCTTAGGGTTTCATTTTCTGTCTACCAATTCTCCAAGTTACTGTTGCCTCAGTGCTTAAGTTGTTTTCTTCTTGATTTTCAGAGAAATACAAGAATCTTGAATCTCAGCTGGGAGAGCAGTCTGCCACCTTAAAGGAGCATGAAGGATGTACTCCCAAAATTACCCAGTTAGAGGAGCAAGTAAAGGAGCATCAATCATGTGGGGATAAAATGCATGCGCTGGAAACAGAACATTTGCAATGCACCGGCAAGATCACAAATCTGGAGAATGAAATCAAGGTTTTCCAAGGTTTTAAGAAGAAATTTGAGACTGAATCTTCCAAGTCTGGTAAGATTCAGAAGATGCATGACCGCCTCCAATCTGAATTAAACCTTGCCAAGAAAGCTGCTCAAGAGAAAGAAGAACAATATGTTGCCAATGTGAATGTGACTGGTTTTCTCGCCGTTCAAATGTACTTGGCTACTTTTTGTCCTAAGCATGATATAGACGTGCCATCGGAGTATGCTCGTGACCGCCGTCCTCCTGGCATGGAAGCTGCTCCGTCTACCGCTGAAGATGAGGGTAACGCCAATGAAACTGTTCTTGTAGAAAGCGGGTCTGATTCTGAGGAGGAGAGTGAAAGTAGTGAAGACGAAGATGCCGAGGATGATGTCCATGGAGACGATGAGGAGGTAAATCCAGACGGCGAGAATTTCCATCAGGATGGTGGTGAAGACGCTAACGTTGATGATGGCAAAGACACCACTGGGGATCAAAGCCAAAGCGCCGATCAACCTGACAAAGGAAAGGGCGCAATTACTGCTGAAGATAAGGGAAATGACAATAGCACTTTTGTTGAGGATATTCACATGGCTGTTGATAATTCCAAGAAACCTCCTGAATTATAAATATATAAGGATGGTTCTTCATCAAGCCAACAAGTGTAATTTGAATAGCTCCCTGTTCTAGGTTTTCTTGCTTTTGACTAATCATGTAGTATGTTTACTTCATCAACTTTTTGTTGTAAGCTGTTAATGAATTTTTCTTTTTCTATGTATGCGCACTTTTATACGCTTGCATTTTCTTAAGCGACTATTTTCTTTTTACCGCTGGCATAATCAAGTCCACTTGGTTTCAATGAAGAGCTGACAGTTATCTCGCTGACCACATCACAGCCTTACATTATACATTGTTACTTGTGCCCGTCGGCGATCTATTACAAGTGGGGTGGTTTACCATGACAGGAGTTTTATATTTTTAAGCCATCACTTACAGATCAACAAGTAACACGTAAGGAGTTATAGTTCCAATGGTCAGACCCGCTGTTATTCAAAGCTATTATCATTGAAATCCAAAATGTTTTGTTATGCCCTGCAAGTAATTCCAAAATTGATAATAATTCTCTTGTGCCTTAAGCACTTTTAGTTATGCCAGCGTATGTTATTTCGAAGAATGTTGGCAGCTTGCCTCAGCATACTTCAGAGAATGTTGGCAATTTGCCTCAGCGCATAATTTTTCAACTTTGAAGACTAATGGCGATTGTGCCGCTATTGAGCCTTGAAATTTTATGGCAATCTTGCCTCAGTATATAGCTATTGAGCCTTGTAATTTTCATGGCAATTTTGCCTCAGTATATGGCTATTTGAGCCTTATAATTTTCATGGCAATTTTGCCTCAACGTATGGCTATTTGAGCCTTGTAATTTTCATGGAAATTTTGCCTCAGCGTATGGCTATTTGAGCCTTGTAATTTTCATGGCAATTTTGCCTCAGCGTATGGCTATTTGAGCCTTGTAATTTTCATGGCAATTTTGCCTCAGCGTATGGCTATTTGAGCCTTTGATATTTGTCGCCGTATGTAAAAGTTTAATGACACAGTACTTTGTTAACGGGGTTCGGCGCATAAAAGCAAACCTACGTCCCCGGATCTTATTTGCTGCAAATTACAAAAGCTAATAAGATTTCTTGGGTTTTATGCCCGCCCAAGATCTCGGATTTTACATGCAACCTCAAGGGTAGAATTTCTTAATAAACTTGGCATTCCACGGATGCTCAAGTTCTTTACCATGCTCATCAATTAACACATATGCTCCACTACCCGCTGCACGCTTTATGACATAGGGACCTTCCCAGGTTGGCTCTAGCTTCTTACATCCTTTCTTCTTCTGATACGGCGATACTTCTCTTTACACTAAGTCGCCGGGCTGATATTCTCTTGGGATGACACGCTTGTTATATTCCCTAGCTAGACGGCGATGATAATTTTCCATATGAGTCATGGCGATAAGCCGCTGTTCTTCCAAATCATCCAGTTTAGCCAAGATTAAGTCTGTATTGAGGTTCTTCTCCCAAGCTTCATGCTTTGTTGTTGGCAGTATAACTTCTGATGGAAGTACCGCTTCTGCACCAAATGTGAGTAAAAAGGGAGATGCTCCAGTTGCTTCTCTAACTGTGGTTCTGTAAGACCACAAAACATTATGAAGATGCTCACACCAAGCTTTCTTGTGTCCTTCAACTCTCTTTTTCAGTCCCATTCCTATTGTTTTGTTTGTAGCTTCCGCCTGCCCATTGCTTTGGCGGTAAATGGGAGTTGATTTTCCTAGCTTGACGCCGTATGTGGCTAACCGATTTTCAATGTTCTCACCGACTAATTACTTTCCGTTGTCAGTACAGATCTCTGCTGGAACACCGAATCGACAAAATATGTTTTCCCAAATGAATAAGAATACCTTTTTTCCCGTCCTTTGTCTAATCGCCTTGGCCTCAACCATTTAGTAAAATAATCTGTCGCCACGATGATATATTTCCTTTGTCCTGATCCTGGTGTTAGCGGTCCAATGATGTCAATCCCCCACTTGGCGAAGGGCCAAGGGCTTAATACTGAATTTAGTGAGACTGCTGGCGCTTTTATTCTTCTTGCATAGAGCTGACAGTTCCTACACCGCTTAGCATATTCTGCAGAATCACCATTCATCCAAGGCCAATAGTAGCCTTGCATTTTAACTTTTAGAGCCAAAGCCCGCTGCCCACTATGATTTCCGCAGTCTCCTTCATGTATCTCTTTTAACAGCTTCTTTCCTTCTTCCCTTGAGACACAACGCAACAATGGTCCAGCAAATGATCTTCTATATAATACTCCATCCCTTAACTCATAATTCCCTGACCTGCTTATAACTCTATGCGCTAAAATCTTGTTTCCAGGGGTCTAAATAATATCTGATAGGAGTCCGCCAATCCGTTTATGCTGATTCTTCAATGTCTACCGCTAAAACTTCCTTCTGTCTTCTTTCTTCTATTGACGACATTTTTACTCTTTCAATTGCAATTGACGGTACTTCTGGATCCACCATCATAGAAGAGATGAATGCCAAGGCGTCAGCATGTCTGTTGTCATTTCTACATATATGTCTAAACTCGATGCCGGTAATCTTATTAGCGTATTCTCTTGCCAGTTGTAAGTATTTTTTCAGTGAACTATCATGCGCTTCATATCTTCCTAGGATCTATCGAATGACCAGCTGAGAGTCACTGGTTAAACGGATTTTGCTGATGTCCATCTCAATGATAAGCCTCATAGCGTGTATCACTGCCTCATATTCTGCTTCATTGTTGGTAGCCGGGAATTCCAATCTGAGTGAATGAACTATCCTTGAACCCTTCGGCGAGATAAAGACTATACCAATTCCTCTACCTTCTCTGTTGGCTGAACCGTCTACGTATACCTCCCATTGGTTTGGGTCTCTTTTTAGTAAATCTGGGACTCCCTCATCCGGATCTTCTTCCATAAATGGAATATCTTCAATTTCTTCCTCTTCTTCTTCGATTGGAAAGTCTGCAAGAAAGTCGGCGATAACTTGTGACCGTTGAGCCGTTCTGATCTCATATTTGACGCCGAACTGTGCTATTTGAGCATTCCATTTTGCAATACGCCCTGCTCTTTGGGAGCTATGAAGAATAGCTTCAATAGGAGTTTTAGTTAATACCGTGATAGGATGAGCATGAAAATAAGGGCGAAGTCGATTAGCGGCAAAAACCAAAGCCAGAATTAATTGCTCTATTTTAGTGTAGTTTTTCTCAGCGGGTTGCAAGGTTCGACTGATATAATAGATTGGCGTCTCCCCTCCTTTTGTTCGTACAAGCACTGCACTAACCGCTGATGATGTGGCTGCCAGATAAACTCTTAATTCTTCCCCATTCTCCGGCGGCTGAATAGCCGAGAGAGTAGCTAAATATTTCTTTATTCCTTGAAAGGCGGCTTCATGATCATTCGTCCAATTAAACTTTTCTCCTTTCTTCAGCATTTGGAAAAACAATTTGCACATATCAGAGAATAGAGATATGAATCTGTTAAAGGACGCTAATGTACCATTTAGGCGCATAACATCTTTCAAGGTTACCGGCGACGACATATCCAATACTGCTTTAACTTTTGCTTGATCTGCCTCTACTCCATTTTTTGTGACGACATACCCCAAAAACTTTCCAGAAGTGACGCCGAACACGCATTTTGCTGGGTTAATCTTCAACTTAGTTATTCGCATGTGATCAAAAATTTCCTTTAAATCTTGCACATGATTCTTCTTTACCTTGCTTTTGACCAACATATCATCAACGTATACCTCCATAGTTTTCCCTATCCATTTCTCGAACATATCTTGCGCCATCTTTTGGTATGTAGCCCCGGCATTTTTGAGGCCAAAGGGCATCCTTGTGTAACAAAATAATCCTTTAGTAGAGAAAAATGCTGTGTGCCGCTGATCTTCTTCTGCTAGCGGTATCTGGTTATGATAGGTGCGTAAAACACCTATTCAAGAGTACCTAATTGATACACTTTAGTCGCCTTAAGCCTCATACATTGTTTATTTTAACCATTTTCTATTTTGCAGGTATTTTGAAATCATATTTAATAAAATGAAGCAAAAACAATTCAATTCACAACTTGGAGACATATGGTGTTGGTGGCCTTTGAACAGAAGAAGGATACAAGCACAAAGGTGTCGCAAAAGAGAATCACTAAGGGGCAGACGCTAAATTATTGAAGGCAGCCAAGGGATGTACTAGGAAAATTACTGAAGCACCCGAAGAATCCTACTCAGGGCAGCCAAGTACCAAACCAGAGGCACCACAGCTTAAGGTACCGGGTTATTCCCAACCTCAGCAGGACGCTAAGGGGCAACCCTTATCCTTAAGAAAAGTCAGACGCAAATTTTATTTCAGATCTGTTCTATGTCTGAGTTTGAAATTCAGAGAGTGGAAGGAGCTAGCATACTCAGGAGGATTTGGTGTTGGCAAAGCAACAAGATGGAAGAAACGATTCAGGATGGGGGCATTACAACATATATGGCAGAAATCGACAGCTTCAATCAGAGCAAGAAGAAGAACTGGCACGGTTTTCAGGAGAAGGGGACTTCATGCCGGATTAATGAATGTGAAGAATGGGTCAGTTTTAGACAACGAGGATGGGTAAGATTATGTTGGTTTTGATGACAGTTTCGAGCTCATTGAGTTGATGATGATTGGAGAAACACAGATGGGATGATTTGTGCTGCTGCTGAAGAGAAAATCTGAAGATGGATTTGAGTTTGTATGATGATTCTTAAGTGTGGGTTGTGGTTAATTTGATGAGGAATGGTTGATTTGTGGTGATGGAGTGATGAAGATCGAGCTGCTGTGATTTGGGGGAAGAACTGCACTGTCGGATGTCTGAATCCACAAGAGAAAAAGAAGACGGTGAGCGTGCAGCTCACTCATGTGGGGTAGGCGTGTGTTAGGCACACTTGCGTCTGGCGGATCCGTGGAACTGACAGGACGAGCTGGGCTTCAACAGTGTTTTGTTTTTGGCCCAGGTGGAGGTTAATGGGTCAGCAAAAGGTTTTGGACTTCAGGATATATTTGAAAAGGGTTTGGATGTTTGGGATGTAAATAAAACGGAGAAGTCAGGAGGCAATCCGACGTAACAACTGAGAAGCAACAGGACGGAGTTCAGGAGCTAGGTTTTCTGTGACGCAAAGTTTGGACCGTTGCAACAACGGGTTTTTATGCTTTTTAGTATTTTCTTATTATTTTATTGCTTTCAATAAGAACATGAGTAGCTAAATAATCTTTTATTGGTTAAGGATGTAGTTTAATTTCAGAAACATGCACTGAGGATACATTCAATTTGTTATTTGATTTCTCCATTATCGTTCATGTTCTACGGTTTATAGATGATTCATAACTATGTATATGATGATTGATGATTGAGTATTTGTTTGTTTAGGATGCATACTGAATAAACATACACTTATATCTAGTGCTAGACTAGGGTTTTGAGATACAGATAATTGATGAACCCTGTCACAAGTAGCATAATATGATTGCTGATTGTAGTCAAATCCTTTGTGTAATCATATGTAGAACTTGACACATGTTAAATAGTTTGCTCCTAGTATTTTTATTGCATAGAATAGCCTCGTTCACAGAACTTAGAGCTCTTGGAGAATTAAATTCGATTGCACGTTGCGTTGAGTTATTCTCTGAGTAGTATTTGCATATTCATCGTTATGGTATGCAATGATACAAGGAATTTCTCGGAGTATACTCTCGATGGGGTACTCTAGGGTTATTGGTGATGAGAAATTAGGTAACAAGTCTAGGTGTTGCACACTACACCATATTTGGCTGGATGCAACAGGCAGTTTCAGTTGCGTAGTTGACTCGCAACACACGCGAGCCGTTGCTAAACACGGTGTTTCTAAATTTAGCAACGGTAATGTTGCCGTTGCTTAATTCGAGTAGCAACAGTTTGGCAACGGCCCAGCTCACGTTGCTAGATTTTTTCCTAGCAACAGCTACCAAACTGTTGCTAATTTTTTTACAAAAGTCAAAAAAAATTACCAGGTCAAAGAAGACCGACCTTGACTTTGACCTAGTCAGTCTTTGACTTGGTCAGACAAAGGTCAGTCTTGCTTGACCTGGTCAAAACAGTGATTCCCCAACAAATATTATTTCCCTGAGCCACACAGAATTACCTACAACAATTCTTATTCTTACTTGTACTGTCCTTAAAATTCATGCATACACATTAATTCTTACTCTCCAATGGAGAGAATTTTACAAACGTTTATGACAGAAATGAACTATACATTTTAATGGCAGTATTAGTGGCTGGAGAAAAAGGAAAGAAATACAACTTATATTAGTTGAACAAATTGTTGCACTATCACCTTCATCATGTATCAGGTAACACGTACATCATCTAGTAATGTTTCCCTGGGCAAAGTGTTGGACGAACAATTACTGCGCAGGTCGATAAACACTGTAATCAGTTCAACTCAAATCCAAACTACAGCAAAAAAAAAAAAATCAGTACGAATCGGCACAAACAACAAAATATTCATTCATTCAAAGATAGTTCATTCACAGCAGTACAATTACCAATCAAATTCGCATATCAACACAGTTAGATAAAACTGAGTCGAGAAACCCGAAGGAAGGTAAGAAATTTTGGAAGCCTAGATAACAACCGAAACACATTGAAATGGTAACTGATATCCAGCTAACTGAGAAGGTCAGTACTGCGCAGCAAAGAGGATATGAGGGCTAATATAGCTAACCTGGTTAGTGAGATCTTCTGTTTCCTCTTCAGCCTCGTCTTTGTCCAAAGTTTCATCAATAGCTTCTGACAGCATCTCAATCTGCAATGACGAAAATGATTTATTTTAGACCTTAAAATAACATAACAGAATCCAGATAAAACGACCAAACAGAGAAAAGCAGATCTAAAATTGAGCTTCAGAAACTAGACTGGCTCATCCACATCTTTGAGATACTCTTTTTTCTCTCTCTTTACAGGAATCAATCTTTAGTGTGCACAATAACTACATAATGGACTAAGTATCAAGCATACAGAGCAAAGCTGAACTAGCTGAACTCCATGAAAAAAGATCGAGCTAAGATGTATTCAACTATTAAAAAATAAAAAGGCCAAAAAATAGCCAAGCTCAATTTGCACAAATGGTAATGGACACAAGATATGATAGATGCATACAAAAAGAACAGTATACTGCATATGTAAGGTGTGGATCTTACAGTCCTGTCCATCT
>JAJJMA010232788.1:0-25612 GCA_023529015.1 Papaver nudicaule
CTGCTGCTGCGTTCCGAGAAGATCACACCCTCGATGAGTCAGGTCCAGGCCAACCTCCTGCCCTGCCTGAAGCATGCAGAGCAGGTGCGCATCATGAACTCCAGTCACTCCATGCCGCGGATCAATCCAACCGCGTTTAACGCTGCGGTGTTGGCGTTCATCGATGCGCATTGAGTGTCGTTCGCGTAGGAGCGCGCAACGGCCGGATTCCGCGAGGGCACCGATGGGGTGTTCAAATGACATCTGCTCACCGATCGGCGCGACCCGGCCCGTCTCGGACGTCGACGCAAGCCTGTGCAAACGGCCGGTTGAATCCGCCGGCCGAACCGGCCGCTCGCCTCGAAGCAGCCGAATGTCTCAGAAGGGTCGATCACGGCCCTCGATGAAGCGACGGCCAATCGAGCTCGGATCTGATCTGACACTGACTGAGAGATCAGGTGTCGACTTACGCGCAGTATGACCAAACGGCCACAACGCACACGAAACTACCAGCACCGCCTTTCCCGCCACTGCTAATCTGTCGCACACACCGCATTGATCCACCCGGAGCCCGTCGGCGGACCGCCCCGCAGTCGCCGACCTCCACCCCCAAAAGGAGCCAGCAGTGCAAACCGGTAATCTCCGTCTCTACGCGGATGCGCAATATACGAGCCCTTACGCGATGTCGGTCTTCGTCGCCCTCGAGGAAAAATCGCTGCCTTACGAACTGGTGACTGTCGATCTCGGCAACCGCGCGCATTTCGCACCTGACTATGCGGCGACGTCGCTGACGCAACGCGTGCCGACGCTCGTGCACGACGATTTCGCGCTGTCGGAATCGTCGGCGATTACCGAGTATCTCGACGAAATCTTCCCGGGCACGCGCCTCTATCCGGTCGATCCGCGCCAGCGCGCGCGGGCGCGTCAGGTGCAGGCGTGGTTGCGCAGCGACCTGATGCCGATCCGCACGGAGCGGTCGACCGAAGTGCTGTTCTACGGTCCGACGAGCGAGCCGTTGTCGAGTCTGGCGCAGGCGGCCGCGCAGAAGCTGTTCGCGGCCGCCGAAAAATTGCTCGCGCCGGGCGCGGCAAACCTGTTCGGCGAGTGGAGCATTGCCGATGTCGATCTGGCCGTGATGCTGAACCGCTTGGTGCTGAATGACGATCCGGTGCCGCAGCGTCTCGCCGACTATGCGCGTGCGCAGTGGGAGCGGGCGTCGGTGCAGCGCTGGGTGAAGCTGAAGCGGCCGCCGCTGTAATTTGAACAAGGCCGCAGCGGTGGAGCCGGGCGGCCTTGCTTGCGTAAAGGTGCAGGCCGCCGATGCGGTCTGCATCGGTATCAGGCACCGGCTTCAATTCTTCGCCACAGCCTCTGTCTCCACCTCCTTTCCACCCGCCGCATCATTCCGACTCCACCCACCCCCAAGCGACCGATAAAGCGCGACCGCCGCCAGCGCATGCTCGCGCTTGACCTGATTGAGCGAATCCGAGTCCCGCAGATACACCTCCTGCGCGGACAGCACATCCAGAAAATCCGTCGCACCGCCCTTATAAAGCTGATTCGCCAACCCAAGCGCCTTGTCGGAAGCCGCCAATGCGCTATCGAGCTTCCGCGTCGCTTCATCGGAACTGACGAGATTCGCACGCGCATCCTCGACTTCCCGCAACGCCTGCAGCATCGTCTGCCTCAACCCGAGTTCCGACTCGCGCATCCGGCTTTCGCTCTGCGTGATATCGGCTGTAATACGCCCCGCATTGAAAATCGGACTCGTTGCGCTCAACGCCGCGCTGAACAGGTTGTCGGTCAACGTAGGCAACCCGAGATAAGAGGCCGCCAAAATCCCGTCCGTCAAATTCAGCGAAAACTTCGGATACCGCTCGGCCTTCGCAACACCCACTTGCGCCGCACGCCGCTCCACCTGCGCGTAAGCAGTCAGCACATCGGGCCGCCGCAGCAACGCCTGCGAAGGCAGCGTCCCAGGCGCACCAACCGGCGGCGCAGGAACCTCACCAGCCTGCACCAACACAAGTCGATCGACCGACTCAGGCGTCCGCCCCGAATACACGGCAATCAGATTGAGCTGATGCGAAATCTGCGCCTGCGTCGGCGGAATCCGCGCTTCGAGCGCATCGAGCTGATTCTGCGCGCGCGTGACGTCGAGTTCCGTCGACAGACCGAACGCCTGCCGCTTGCGCGTGAGTTCGAGCGCATGCTGCCGGATCTTCGCGTTGTCCTGCAGGATCTTCAGTTCCTGCTGCGCCCAGCGCAGATCGACATACGCGGATGCCGCATCGGCCGCGAGCGCAAGCCGCATCGCATCTTCCGCATGCTTCTGCCCGACGAGCTCGGCTTGCGCGGCGAGCAGATCGAGCCGTTCGCCGCCGAACACATCGGGCGACCAGCTCAGCGCGAGCCCCGCGCCGGCCTGCCGCACATAGCCGAGCGGCGGCGGCGTGTTCTGCCGCGCGTCGGCCGCGTGCGCGGTCGCGTCGAGTTCGGGCAACAGCACCGCACGCTTCTGCACGGTCAGCGCCTGAGCCTGCTTCACGCGTTCGGCCGCGGCTTGCAGATCGAGGTTGCCGTCGAGCACGGTCGCGATCAGCCGGTCGAGCACGGGATCGTGGAATTGCGCCCACCATGCGGCGGCGTCGATGTCCGCGCGCGGCACGTCGATATCCCATGCGGTGGGCGCGAGCGTCTGAACGGATTCGTGCAGCGCCGGATGCTGCGCGGGCTGCACCGCGCACCCTGCGGCGAACACGCTGACGGCAACGGCGACGAGTAGCTTTTTCATGATGAAGATCTCAGTGCGCGTCCGGCGGCGGCGCGTTCAACGTAATGGGTTTGGAAAACACAACGGCAAGCAGCGCGACGACGAAACACAGCGACAGCGCGTAGTACGCATCCGCATAGGTGAGCGTCAGCGCTTCGCGATAAATCAGCCGATGCAGGTTCGCGAGCCCCGCCTGCGCGGTGTTCAGCGTATTGCCCGCAACAGCCGTCCAGTACGCGGCCTGATGGTCGAGCAGCGACGCGATCTGCGGCTCGCCGGCGCTTACATGCTCGTTCAGGCGCAGGTAGTGAAAGTTCAGCCGGTCGTTGAGCATCGTCGCGCTCACCGCGATGCCGATCGCCCCGCCGAGATTGCGCATCAGGTTGAACAGCCCGCTCGCCGATTTCAGTCGCGACTGCGGCAGCGAGCCGAGCGCCATCGTCACGATCGGCGGCACGCTGAACTGCTGGCCGATGCCGCGCAGTGCCTGCGGCAGCAGCAGTTCCCGCCAGCCCCAGTCGTGCGTGATCGGCGTGTACAGGTAGCAGCCGAGGCCGAAGCAGATCAGTCCGAACACGAGCAGCGCACGCATGCTGAAGTAGCGTGCGGCGAACGCATACACGCAAAGCGCGAGCAACTGGAACGCGCCGACCGACAGCAGCGCGATACCGATCTGGAGCGAGCTGAACGCGCGCACCTGCGCAAGGAACAGCGGCGTCAGGAACACGGTCACGAAGATTCCGATACCGGTCACGAACGACAGCAGGCTGCCGATCCCGAAGTTGCGCACGGCGAGCGCGCGCAGGTCGACGATCGGATCTTCCGCGGTAAGCGCATGCACGATGAACAGGAAGCCGCAGATGCCGGAGACCCATGCGCAGATGACGATCGCGTCGTCGCCGAACCAGTTCTTGCGCGGGCCTTCTTCCAGCACGTATTCGAGGCAGCCGAGGAAGCCCGACATCAGCACGATGCCGAGATAGTCGCCGCGCTTGATGAGGCTGAGGTCGGGTTCGTCGATATGCACGTAGCGCGGCACGAGTGCGGCCACCGCGATACCCGGCACGAGGTTCAGGTAGAACAGCCAGTGCCACGACCATCGATCGGTGATCCAGCCGCCGATCACGGGGCCGATCGCCGGCGCGAGCGACGCGAGCGCGCCGATGGTCGTCGACGCGATCAGCCGCTGCTTGCCGGGGAACAGCACGAACGCGGTGGTGAACACGGTCGGGATCATCGCGGCGCCGAGCGCGCCCTGCAGCCCGCGAAACAGGATCATCGAGTTGATGTCCCACGCGAGCCCGCACAGCATGCTGGTGATCGTGAAGCCGACGGCCGACGCGACGAACAGCCAGCGCGTCGACATCACCTTCGACAGCCAGCCCGACATCGGGATCACGATGATCTCCGCGATCAGGTAGGCCGTCTGCACCCACGACAGCTCGTCCTGGCTCGCGGACAAGCCGCCGCCGATGTCGCGCAGCGACGACGCGACGATCTGGATGTCGAGCGTCGCCATGAAGAAGCCGACGCACATCAGCGCGAACGCGAACACGCGCTGCTTGGTCGGTTGCGACGCGGGGTCGCCGGAAAACGCGGTGGTCATCGTCGGCTCCCGCTCAGTTCGCGTGGTCGGTATGCACGGTCACGACCGCGGACAGGCCGGGGCGCAGCACGTGCTCGAGGCCCGGCTGCGGATCGAGATGCACGCGCACGGGCACGCGCTGGACGATCTTCGTGAAGTTGCCGGTCGCGTTCTCGGGCGGCAGCACGCTGAAGGTCGCGCCGGTCGCGGGCGCGACGCTGTCGACGCGGCCGTGCAGGCGCGTGCTCGACGCATCGAGCGACACGTCGACGCGATCGCCCGCGCGCATCTTGCGAAGCTGGTCTTCCTTGAAGTTCGCGTCGATCCACAGCCCGGAAGCCGGCACGATCGTCAGCAGAGGCACGCCGACGTTCGCGAGCATGCCGACGCGGCCGGTGCGGTTGCCGACGTAACCGTCGACCGGCGAGCGGATCGTCGTGTATTCGACGTTGAGCGCCGCGACGCGCTGCGCGGCCAGCGCGGTGTTCACGCGGGCCCGTGCATCGGCAAGCTGAGCGCCGAGCACGTCGAGCTGCCGCTTCGATGCGAGCAGCGCGGCGTCGCTGCGTTCGACGGCCGCACCGGCCTTCGAATAATCGGCATCCGCGCGTTCGACGATCTGGTTCGACACGGCATCGGATTTCACGAGTTCGCGGTAGCGCACGCGATCCGATGCGGCGCGCGTCAATTCGGCCGACGATGCGTTCTTGTCGGCCGCTTGCTGGCCGATCACCGCGTATTGCAACTGCTGCTTCGCTTCGAGTTCGGCCACGGCGGAGCGTGCGCTGTCGACTTCGGCGCCGGCCTGCGCGAGCTTCGCATCGAAGTCGCGCGCATCGAGCTGCACGAGCACGTCGCCGGCCTTCACGCGCTGGTTGTCGGTCACGAGAATCCGGTCGACGAAGCCGTTGACCTTCGGCGCGAGCACCGTCACGTCGCCGCCGACATACGCATCGTCGGTGCTCTCCTGGAAGCGCAGCACGAACAGCCAGTCGAGCACGGCCGCGGCCACCACCACGACGACGGCGATCACCGCGATGCGCATCCACGGCACGCGGCGTCGCTGCTTCGCGGGCCGGTCGATTGTGGCTGCCTCGCGGGAAGCAGCGGCTTCTTGGGTCGTTTCCATCGATTCACCTATGTATATGCACTTATTGAAACGACCGACGACGTCGCGTCGATCGGGGAAGGGGTTAGCGCTCCGGCAGGTTGTGTGCGATCCGGAACAACTCGTCTCTCAGGCGGGCCGCCTGCGTGGGCCCGAACCGCCGCTCGAACGCGTCCTGCGCGGCGAGCCAGTGCACGTGCGCGTCGGCGATCTTCGTTTCGCCGTGCGCGGTCAGCGCGAAGGTCTGGCGGCGATACGGCGGCTCGATCCGGCCCGTCACCAGCGCCGCGCCGACGAGCGGCTTGAGCGCGCGCAGCAGCGCGGTGCGTTCGATCACCAGCACGGCCGACAGCGTCGCCATCGTCAGGCCCGGCCGGTCGCGCAGCAGCGCAAGAATGCTGTACTGCGACGGCGTAACGCCAGCCCGCGACAGGTAACGCTCGTAGAACTGCGAGAGCCGGCGGGCGGCTTGCCGGACCGCGAAGCAATCGTCATCGGTGAGCGTGGTCTTGTGCATGTGCACATGTTAGGGCGCGGGGCGGGGCGAAGCGATGGTCGGGGCGAGATCAGATTGGTGTCGTGGCTGTACCAATCGGCGTCAGGCCGGCGCGTTCGCGCGCCGGATCAGGCCGCCGCCGGAACGATCCGGCCCACGCGGTCGCAATAGGCGGCCGTGTAGTCGATGAACGCCTTCACCTTCGCGGGCAGCAGCGCGCGGTTCGCGTACGCGAGCTTGATCTCGACGAACGCGTCGACGAGATCGGCGTCCTCCAGCAGTTGCACGAGGGCACCCGACGCGAGTTCGGCTTCGACGAGCGTTCTCGGCACGACGCCGATGCCGAAGTCGTGCATCACCATTTCGCGGTTGAAGACGGGGCTGTTCGACGAGATGTCGAAGCGGTACGGCACGGTCAGCGTGTCGCCGTCGACGCGGAACGACAGCGCGGGCCGGCGCAGCGACGGCGATATCGGCACGAACGAATGATCGGCCAGGTCGGCCGGCGTTTCGGGGCGCGCATGCGCGCTCAGATACGCGGGCGTCGCGACGATCACGACCGGAATGCGCTCGACCAGCCGCACGACGGTCGTTTCGCTCGTCAGCATGTACGGCACGACGATGCCGATGTCGTAGCCTTCGCCGACGAGATCGACGGGGCGCTCGGTCAGCGTGACGTCGAGGCGTATCTTCGGATGCGCGAGCTTGAAGCCGGCGATCAGCGGCACGAGCCGGTTCAGCGCGGCCGTCGTATGCGCGACGAGACGCAGCAGGCCCTCTGGCTCGCGCGTCTGCGCTTGCGCTGCCACTTCGAGCGCGTCGAGCTCGTCGAGCACGGCCGCGCAGCGCTCGTAGATGCGCTCGGCGGTTTCGGTCAGCGACACCTGGCGCGTGGTCCGGTGCAGCAGCCGGGCGCCGAAGCGCGCCTCCAGATCGGCGACCGCACGCGACACGACCGGCCGCGCGAGGCCATGCATGTCGGCGGCGCGCGTGAAGCTGCGCATCTCCACCACCGACCGGAAAATCCGCAGCTTGTCGATGTAGTCCATGTCCGTCTCCTTGACGCGACGGCGGGGCGCCGGACCTACCCATCCGGCCACCGGCATCGTTACGGCGGAGTGTACATTGACTTTATGCATATGCACATATAAATTGCTGAACATGAACGACATCCCGATTGCCCAAGCGTGCAACTGCCTCGCGCTGCGTCAGGCGGCGCGCTTCGTCACGCAGCTGTACGAACGCCATCTGGCCCCGGTCGGCGTCACGCCTGCGCAGTTCTCGATCATGGCGAACCTGACGCATCGGCCCGGCCTGCTGATGAGCGAACTCGCCGAGTCGCTCGTGATGGATCGCACGACGCTGCTGCGCGCGCTGAAGCCGTTGCAGCGCGACGGTTTTGTCGCGACGGCCGCGTCCGAGCACGATGCACGCGCGCATGCGCTGAGTCTCACGAAGCTTGGCGAGCGCACGTTCGCGCGGGCGTTGGTCGCGTGGCAGGCCGCGCAGGACGAATTCGAGACGCAGTTCGGCCAAGGGCGCGCGAAGGCGCTGCGCGATGAATTGTTCAGCCTTACCGCGGAACGCTAGGCGGGGGCGGCCGGCCGGCACGTTGCGGCTAACTGGAGCTAAATTCGAGCCATTGGCCGTTTCGGCAGCGTTCGAAGCGCAGAGGCATGGCATCCACGGCCGAAAATTGGTTTTTAAACTGTCCGGATAGATGGTGATCTGGACGGTTTTTATTTCCAGTTGTAGAGTCCTCTGACGGATTTCACGGGCCGGCGCCGCCGGCACGAGTCACGAGGAGCAACCGATGCTGCAGTTGAGTGACCGCGACGACGCGATGTTGCGCGGGGATTTCGGCGACGGCGTCGCGCGCGCGATGCGGATCGTCGCGCGCACGGCGGACGTGATGTCCGCGCCGCACCTGATCGACATCACGTCCGCGCATATCGACGGCTGTCTTTATCACGGCCAGACGAGCCTCGATTTCGTCGAGTATTTCGTCGACACGGGCGCGAAGGTCGCGGTGCCGACCACCTTGAACGTCGGGTCGCTCGACCTGATCCATCCCGAGCTGTACCACGGCGACCGCACGATCCAGCGCGATGCGCAGCGCCTGATGGACGCGCATCTGCAACTCGGCTGCGAATCGAGCTTCACGTGCGCGCCGTATCAGTTGAAGAACCGTCCGGCGAAAGGCGAGCAGATCGCGTGGGCCGAATCGAATGCGATCGTGTTCGCGAACTCGGTGCTCGGCGCGCGCACGAGCCGCTACGGCGATTTTCTCGATCTGGCCGCCGCGATCACCGGGCGCGCGCCGTATGCGGGGCTGCATGTCGAAGCGAACCGCGCCGCGCGGATCGTGTTCAACGCACCGGACTTCAGCGGCCTGCCGTCGCGCGACATCTATTTCGCCGCGCTCGGCTTGGCGGTCGGCAAGATCGCGGGCGCGATCGTGCCGGCGATCGTCGGGCTGCCGGCGGACACCACCGAAGACGAACTCAAGGCGCTCGGCGCGGCCGCCGCATCGAGCGGGGCTGTCGCGTTGTTCCATGCGGTCGGCGTGACGCCCGAGGCGCCGACCCTCGACGCCGCCTTGCACGGGCGCGCGGCGCAGCGCACGGTCGACGTCGCGATGGCCGATCTCGACGAGATTCGCCGCACGCTGAACCACGCCGCGGCCGGCGACGCACTCGTCGCGGTGGCGCTCGGCACGCCGCATTTCTCGTTGGCCGAATTTCGCACGCTCGATGCGTTGCTCGACGCGTTCGACGGCAAGCCGGCCTGCGATTTCTACGTGAACACGAGCCGGTTCATTTTGTGGGAGCTGGGCGAAACCGGCCTCGCGGACAAGTTCGCCGCGCGCGGCATCCAGATCGTCGTCGATACCTGCACGTACATCACGCCGGTGATGAAGCAACTGTCGGGGCTGGTGATGACCAACTCGGGGAAATGGGCGTCGTATGCGCCCGCGAACATCGGCGTCACGGTCGCGTACGGCAGCATGCGCGAATGCGTGCGGTCGGCGTACGAAGGAAAGGTGCGATTCGATGACTGAAGCAGCGGGCAAGGGTCTGACGGGCGACACGCTCGTGCCGGGCAGCGCATGCGCGAGGCCGTTCGTGCTCGACAAGCCGCTCAGCTTCTGGGGCGGCTACGATTCGGGCGCGGGCAGGATCGTCGATCGCGGGCATCCGCAGGCGGGCGCGAGTCTCGCCGGCAAGGTGATGGTGATGCCGCATGCGAAGGGCTCGAGTTCGAGCAGCAGCGTGCTCGCGGAAGCTGTGCGCAACGGCACGGGGCCGGTCGCGATCGTGCTGAAGGAGCGCGACCTGATCATCTCGATCGGCGCGATCGTGGCCGCCGAACTGTATGCGATCGCGGTGCCGGTGGTGTGCGTGACCGATGATGTCTATGACGCGATCGTCGCCGCAACCGGCGAGGTGCGGATCGATGCGGGCGACGGGGACGGCGGCGCGCGGATCTACGTCGGCGGCTGACGTGTCGCGTGCCAGCCAACCGTTTTACTCGTGTGACGGGCCGCCGGCCGCTTCCCGATACGCGCTCGGCGTCAGCCCGGCCCAGCGCCGGAACGCGCGCGTGAAATTCGCCGGGTCGGTGAATTGCAGCCGTTCGGCGATCGTCTTCAGGTCGAGATCCGACGCGGCGAGCAACTGCTTCGCGTCGCGAAACCGCGCTTCGTCGAGCAAGTGCCGATAGCTCGAACCGGCTTCCTCCAGCCGGCGCCGCAGCGTGCGCGTCGACACGAGCAGCGCGTCGGCGAGCGTTTCCGGCCCCGGATAGGCGCCGGTTGCTCTCGCCAGCTCCGCGCGCACGCGCTCGACCAGATCGCCTTCCTCCTGGCGCACCTGCGCATACTCGCGCTCGACCTGCACGAGTGCCTGCCGATGCGCGACTTCGTCGGCGAGCGGCAGCGGCCAGTCGAGCACGTCCCGCGCAATCCATAGCGCGTTCGCCGCGCAACCGAATTCGACCGGCGGCAACGTGTCGCGATAGCGCGCGAAATACGCGGGCTCCGGCCACATGAATTGCAATGCGATCGGCGGCGACGTGCGCCCGGACCATTGCGAGATGTTCTGCGCGAGCCCCGTCAGTACGAATTCGAACATCACGTGATGCTGCAGCACGGGGCTGGCCTGCACGCCGTGCAGTTCGAGCGTCGCGCCGCGTTCGTCTTCCGCATAGGTCAGCCGATATTGGCGGTTGCGCATCCGGAAGTAGCGTTGGGTGACGGACAGTGCTTCGCGGATGTCCCGCGCGGTCAGCGTCGCATAGCCGAGAAAGCCGTGCACGGTCGGCTTCAGCAGAAGCCCGAACGCGAGCCCGATGCCCGGATCGCCGCCGATCTCGATCGCATTGAGCACGAGCCGCCCCCATTGCGACGGCGCGACACGTGCATCGGGTTCGGCCAGCACCGCATCGCGCAGGCCCGTGCCGGCGCGCACCGCGGCCAGGTCGACGCCGCGCGCGGCCAGCGCCTGCAGCAGCAGGCGCGTATAGGCGACCGGAATCGTCGGCCGGCGCAGCCCGAGGCGGTCCTTGGCGAGTGGGGGAGTCATGTCGTTTTGGCCGGAAATGACAAGCATTATGGCTGTTTGCCCCCTCACGTTCAAGGCGGCGCGCGCCTACGATGGCAGGTATCGCTTATCGGCAGGATCATCATGACGACAACCTTTCCCCATCTGCTCGCGCCGCTCGATCTCGGCTTCACGACGCTGAAGAACCGCGTGCTGATGGGCTCGATGCACACGGGCCTCGAGGACAGCCGCAAGACGCTGCCGCGGCTCGCCGAATATTTCGCCGAACGCGCGCGCGGCGGCGTTGGCCTGATCGTGACGGGCGGCTTCGCGCCGAACGTGGCCGGCTGGACCAAGCCGTTCGGCGGCACGCTGATGACGTCGGCCGCCGCGCAGCGGCATCGCGAGATCACCGACGCCGTGCATGCGGAGGACGGCAAGATCGCGCTGCAGATCCTGCATACGGGCCGCTACGGCTACCACCCGTTC
Organism: Papaver nudicaule; assembly: GCA_023529015.1. Lineage (NCBI taxonomy): Eukaryota > Viridiplantae > Streptophyta > Magnoliopsida > Ranunculales > Papaveraceae > Papaver > Papaver nudicaule. The sequence goes on from JAJJMA010232788.1 coordinate 10,972, forward strand.
GCGGTTGCGCCGTCGAAGATCAAGTCGCCGATCTCGCCGTTCGCGCCGCACGAGCTGAGCGCGGGCGGCGTCGAACGGCAGATTCGCGCGTTCGTCCGCTGCGCGAAGCTCGCGCGCGAAGCCGGCTACGACGGCGTCGAGATCATGGGCTCCGAGGGCTACCTGATCAACCAGTTCATCTCGATGCATACCAACAAGCGCACCGATCAGTGGGGCGGTTCGTACGAGAACCGCATTCGCTTGCCGATCGAGATCATCGAGCGCACGCGCGAAGCGGTCGGCCGCGATTTCATCCTGATCTACCGGCTGTCGATGCTCGACCTGATTCCGGACGGCAGCGACTGGAGCGAGACCGTGCAACTCGCGAAGGCCGTCGAGCGCGCGGGCGCGACGATCATCAATACGGGGATCGGCTGGCACGAGGCGCGTGTGCCGACGATCGCGACGTCGGTGCCGCGCGGCGCATTCGCGTGGGTGACGAAGAAGATGAAGGGCGAGGTCGGCATTCCGCTCGTGACGACCAACCGGATCAACCGGCCGGAAGTGGCCGAGCAGATTCTCGCGGATGGTTGCGCGGACATGGTGTCGATGGCGCGCCCGCTGCTCGCGGATGCCGAGTTCGTCGTCAAGGCCGCGCAGGGCCGCGCCGACGAAATCAACACCTGTATCGGCTGCAACCAGGCGTGCCTCGATCACGCGTTCAAGAACAAGATCGCGTCGTGCCTGCTGAATCCGCGCGCGTGCCACGAGACGGAACTGAAATACACGCCCGCGCCGCAGCCGAAGCGCATCGCGGTGGTCGGCGCCGGGCCGGCCGGGCTTGCGTGCTCGACCGTGCTCGCGCAGCGCGGCCATCAGGTCGACCTGTTCGACGGCGCAGCCGAGATCGGCGGCCAGTTCAACATGGCGAAGCAGGTTCCGGGCAAGGAAGAGTTTCGTGAAGCGCTGAGCTACTTCGGCCGCCAGGTCGAGCTGACCGGCGTGAACCTGCACCTGAACCGCCGCGTCGACGCGAGCGACCTGATCGCGGGCGGTTACGACGAGATCGTGCTCGCAACCGGCGTGGCACCGCGCGACCCGAAGATTCCCGGGCAGGACGGGCCGAATGTGCTCAGCTATATCGACGTGCTCGCCGGCAAGCAGCCGGTCGGCCGGCGGGTCGCGGTGGTCGGTGCGGGCGGGATCGGCTTCGATGTCGCCGAATATCTGGTGCAGGATGGCGAGTCGCCGGCGCTCGATCTGGAAGAGTGGAAGGCCGAGTGGGGCGTCACCGACCCGGCCGCGACGCGCGGCGGCGTGACGCGCGCGCAGGTCGCGGCGCCCGCGCGTGAAGTGACGCTGCTGCAGCGCAAGGCTGCGCCGCTCGGCAAGGGGCTCGGCAAGACGACCGGCTGGATTCACCGTGCGACGCTGAAGATGAAGCAGGTGAAGATGATCGGCGGCGTGAACTACGAGCTGATCGATGCGCGCGGGCTGCACGTGTCGTACGGCGAGCAGCGCACCGATCACGAGCTGATCGAAGCCGACACGATCGTGCTCTGCACGGGGCAGGAGCCGCAACGCGCGCTGCTCGCGCCGCTGCAGGCGGCCGGGCGCTCGGTGCACCTGATCGGCGGCGCGGAGCTGGCCGCCGAACTCGATGCGAAGCGCGCGATCGATCAGGGCGCGCGGCTGGCGGCGCGGCTCTGATTGCTCGATTGCTCGATTGCTCGATTGCTCGATTGCTCGATGGCGCGTGGCCGCGATGGCATGTGCTGTCCCAGGATTCGGCGCTTGCGCCGGCGCGGCCTGACCGGAAGGCCGCGCCGGCCGCCGGGGTCAGTCCATCTCGACGCGTTGTGTCTCTGTCTCTTCCGCTTCGAGCATCGCCTTGACGATCAGATAGACGGCAGGTAGATCGTCGTCGTCGCGCTTCCAGTCGACGGCTTCCTCGATGTCCGCCGCGACCATTCGGCTGTCGCGCAACCGGATGAATGCATCGACGACGGTCGGATCGTTGCGGTTCAGGAAACCGGCGTTCGAGAAAGCAAGCTCCTCGACATTCAACAGCGCCTGCCAGCTCATCGTTCGGACCGCGGCCGGATGGCTGCGCCGCCGCAGGCCGAGCGCCCGCTGCGCGGGGGCGCCGACGACGCGTTGAAGATCGACGACCGCCTGCCGCGCGGCGCGCTCGAAGTGGATCGGGTTGAAACCGGGTTGCTCGGGATCGAATGCGGATGACTGGAACATGGTCGCCTCACACAAGTCCGTCCGTCTGTGGATGACGGAATTCGGGTCAAATGGTGCAAAAGCACTGTAAATATATACAGTGTTTGAGGCGGTTTCAAGTCCCGAGTGAAGAATCTTGCAGCAGGGCCGGGCGACCCTGGCGAAGGCGACCGAAACCGGCAATCGGGCGCCGCCCGGCACGCCGTTCCCCGCCGTGCCGAATCCGGCCGCCGTCGTTGGCTTATACCGATGCTGCAATCGTCTCCCGCAGCCACCGATGCGCCGGATCGCGATGCACGCGTTCGTGCCACAGCATCGACATTTCATAGCCGGGCACCTCGACCGGCGCTTCCACGACACGCAGCGCGGGCACGTCGCGCACCAGCCGCTCGGGCAGCATCGCGACGAGATCGGTGCTGGCGACGGCCGCCATCACGAACAGGAAATGCGGTACGGACAGCACGACGCGCCGCGTGGCGCCCAGCTTCGCCAGCGCTTCGTCCGTCACGCCGAAGAAGCCGCCGCCGTCGGGCGACACGATCACGTGTTCGAGCGTGCCGAACTGCGCGAGCGTGGGGCGCCGCTTCAGCTTCGGATGCCCGGCGCGGCCGATCAGCACGTAGCGCTCGACGAACAGCGGCAGGCGCCGCATGCCTGGCGGCGAACCCTCGGTCGTATGGAAGGCCAGGTCGATGCCGCTTCGCTCGGCATCCTGCTCGATGCGCGGCGGCACGAGCTCGACGACGGCGAGCCGCGTACCGGGTGCGGCCGAACGCAGCATGTTCAGCGCGGGCAGCACGATCGTCGATTCGCCGTAGTCGGTCGCGGCCACGCGCCAAGTGTTCGTCGCGGTCGCGGGATCGAACGGCGTGGCAGGAATCACCGCGCGTTCGACGGCTTCGAGCGCATCGCGCAACGGCTCGCGCAGCGCTTCCGCGCGCGCGGTCGGCCGCATCCCGCGCGGCCCCGGCAGCAGCAGCGGATCGCCGAACAGGTCGCGCAGTTTCTGCAACTGCACGCTGACCGACGGCTGCGACAGGTTCAGCTTCTCGGCCGCGCGCGTGACGTTGTGCTCGGCGAGCAGCACGTCCAGCGTGACGAGCAGGTTCAGGTCGAGTCGTCTGAGATTATTCATGGCTATATCTGGAATATCAGGAATTCATTTCAAATATACCTTTGGTGGCGGCATCCTGCAGTCATTCAATCAACGGAGTGACGAACATGAATGTGCTGATCGTTTATGCCCATCCCGAACCGCGTTCGCTGAACGGCGCGCTGCGCGATTTTGCCGTCGAGCATCTCGAAGCGGCGGGCCACAGCGTGCAGGTGACGGACCTGTATGCGATGAACTGGAAGGCGGCGTTCGACGCGAACGACGTGACCGATCGCGCGCCCGATACGCGTTTCGATCCGTCGCGCGACTCGAAGCACGCGTTCGCGACCGGCACGCAAAGCGAAGACATCGCGCGCGAGCAGGACAAGCTGAAGTGGGCCGACGCGGTGATCCTGCAGTTTCCGCTGTGGTGGTTCTCGATGCCGGCGATCATGAAGGGCTGGGTCGAGCGCGTGTATGCATACGGCTTTGCTTATGGCGTCGGCGAGCATTCGGACACGCGCTGGGGTAACCGCTACGGCGAAGGTTCGCTTGCCGGCAAGCGGGCGATGCTGATCGTCACGGCGGGCGGGTGGGAATCGCACTACAGCCCGCGCGGCATCAACGGGCCGATCGACGACGTGCTGTTCCCGATCCAGCACGGGGTGTTGTATTACCCGGGATTCGACGTGCTGCCGCCGTTCGTGATCTACCGGACGGGAAAGATGAACGATGAGCGCTTCGAAGCAACGCGCGCGGCGCTCGGCAAGCGTCTCGACGATCTGTGGACCACGCAGCCGATTCCGTTCCGACGGCAGAACGCGGGCGATTACGAGATTCCGGCGCTGACGCTGAAGGAGGAGATCGCGCCTGAGAAGGTGGGGTTTGCGGCGCATCTCGCGCACGAGCACTGATCGCGCGCGGCAGGCATGAACGGGACGGCCGGGCACACGCGTGCCCAGCCCCGTGATCCACCGCTGCGGATGACGACGTGAAACGGGCGACCCGCGATGCACTCGCAGGTCGCCCGCGTCGTTTGTGGACGAGACCGCCTGGCGGCAGCCTCGTCGACCGCTCGCTTAGCGATCGTCTTCCCGCACCGAAGACGGATGCCGGCACAGCGCCCGCACCTCGAGCTCCATATACGGAAACAGCGGCAACTGGCTGAGCAGGTCATGCAGTTGCTGCACGCTCTCGACATCGAAAATGCTGACGTTCGCATAGCGCCCGGCGATCCGCCACAGATGCCGCCAGATCCCTTCGTTCATCAGCCGCTGGCACATCGCCTTTTCTTCCGCCTTCAGCGTCGCCGCCTTGACCGGATCCATGTCCGCCGGCAGACGGACAGTCATTTCCACATGAAACAGCATCCTGTACTCCTTGCGTGATCGATGCGTCGAACGGGAAGGCCGCTCAGGCTTGCGCGCGGGCCCGCTCGACTTCGCTTGCCGGCACGTCCTGCTTTTCCTTGAGCAGCGAGAAATCGAAGTCGATCAGCGCGAACTGCCCGTCGACACCGTACGGCTTGCCTTGCGCGCCTTCGGCCTGCTTGATCTTCGGGATCAGCCCTTCGCGCGTCGCGAAAGCGAAGTCGTCCCAGATGTGCGGATCGCCTTCGATGTTGATCTGCGTCGTCAGCTTACGATAACCGTCCGCCGAAACGAAGAAGTGAATGTGCGCCGGACGATGGCCGTGGCGGCCGAGCTGGTCGAGCAACTGCTCGGTCTTGCTGCCCGGCGGCACGCTGTAGCCGACCGGCAGCACGCTGCGGAAGCTGTAGCGGCCTTCGGCATCGGTGCGGATCGAGCGGCGCAGGTTGAACGCGGGCTGCGATTGATCGAAATACGAATAGTTGCCGAGATGGTTCGCGTGCCACACCTCGACCAGCGCATTCGCAACCGGCGCGCCATCGTTGCCGAGCACCTGGCCGCGCATGATGAGTGTCTGGCCCGGATCGGTGCCGTCGTCGAGACGTGCATGGCCGACCGATTCCGGCGCACCGGCGACATACAGCGGCCCTTCGATCGTGCGCGGCGTGCCGCCGTGGATGCCGGCCTTTTCCTCGGCTTCGTCCATCCGCACGTCGAGGAAGCGCTCGAGGCCCAGGCCCGCGGCGATCAGCCCGAATTCGCGGCCGGCTTCGTTCAGGTAGTTGAGGGCCGTCCAGAACTCGCTCGGCTGCACGTCGAAGTCCTCGATCGTGTAGCAGATGTCCTTCACGATCCGGTTGACGATCGCGCGCACGCGCGGGTTGCCGGGCTTCTCGGCGGCGTCGTCGAAGGTCTTCAGCAGTGCGTCGATGGCTTGCTTGTTCATCTGTGTCTCCGGTTTCGGTTGTCGTGTGGGGATCAACGGGCGTCGCGTCGCATCCGTTCGATGCGGGCCCAGTCGAAGGTGATGCCGAGGCCGGGCGTCGCCGGCAGGTGCAGCTTGAAATCCTGGTAGCGCAGCGGCTCGACGAGGATTTCCTCGGTGAGCAGCAGCGGGCCGAACAGCTCGGTGCCCCATTTCAGCGAGTCGAACGTGCTGAACAGTTGCGCGGACGCCATCGTGCCGGCCGCGCCCTCGAGCATCGTGCCGCCGTACAGTTCGATGCCGGCCGCCGCCGCGATCGACGCGACGCTCGCCGCGCCCTGCAGGCCGCCCGATTGCGCGATCTTCACCGCGAACACGTCGGCCGCGCGATCCTGCGCGAGCGCGAACGCATCGACGGGGCCGTGCAGCGCCTCGTCGGCCATGATCGGAACCTGCGCGAGCTGCGTCAGGCGTTTCAGCCCCGCGCGGTTGGTCGCGGCGATCGGCTGCTCGACCAGGCTCACACCGGCGTCTGCGAACCGCGCGCCGGCCCAGATCGCGTCGGTTTCGCTCCACGCCTGGTTCACGTCGACCCGCACGTCGCCGCGCTCGCCGAGCGCGCGCTTGATCGCGACCACGTGTGCGACGTCGTCCGCGACCGCGTTCGAGCCGATCTTCAGCTTGAATGCACGATGGCGGCGCGCTTCGAGCATCGCTTCGGCTTCCGCGATGTCGCGCTGCGTGTCGCCGCTCGCGAGCGTCCATGCGACGTCCACCGCATCGGTCCGGCGGCCGCCGAACAGCTCGGACAGCGGCACGCCGAGACGTTGCGCCTGTGCGTCGAACAGCGCGGTCTCGATCGCGCACTTCGCGAAGCGGTTGCCCTGGAACAGCTTGCGTGCCCGCGCCATCGCGGCGCCCGGGCGCGTCGCGTCCATGCCCTGCAGCAGCGGCGCGAAGTAGGTGTCGAGGTTGACCTTGATGCTTTCGGGGCTCTCCTCGCCGTACGCGAGACCGCCGATGGTCGTCGCCTCGCCGACACCTTCGATACCGTCCGTGCATCGAACACGGACCAGGACGAGGGTCTGGCAATTCATCGTGGCGACCGACAATTTGTGGGGCCTGATCGTCGGCACGTCGACGAGCAGCGTCTCGATGCGTTCGATGGTGGCGGCAGTTGCTATCATGCGATTCCTCCTGTTGGTGCACATGGTAGGAATTCCCGCCCCGCGTCGTCCAACACTCTTTCCGACTACTTCCATACCTTTGAGGCATGAAATGGAATTGCGTCAGCTCCGCTACTTCATCGCCGTCGCCGAGGAAATGAACATCACGCGGGCGGCCGAGCGGCTGCACATGACGCAGCCGCCGCTGAGCCGGCAGCTCCAGGCGATCGAGGACGAGATCGGATTGCCGCTGTTCGAGCGCGGCGCGCGGCCGCTGAAGCTGACGGATGCGGGGCGCGTGTTCTATGCGCAGGCGAAGCGCCTGGTGGACCAGGCCGACGAGCTCGGCCCGCTGACGCGGCGGCTCGCGCAGTCGTCGGAGCGGATCGTGATCGGCTTCGTGCCGTCGACGCTGTACGGCGCGCTGCCGGACGTGATCCGTGCGTTTCGCGAGGCGCAGCCGGACGTCGAGCTGTCGCTGATCGAAATGTTCACGCTCGAACAGCTCGGCGCGCTGAAGGGCGGGCGGATCGACGTGGGGTTCGGCCGCCTGCGTTTCGACGACGACCAGCTCGTGCGCGAGGCGCTGATCGAGGAAAAGCTGATCGCGGCGCTGCCGGTCGGGCATCCGCTCGCCGATCCCGATCGGCCGCTGACGCTCGCGGATATCGCGAACGAGACGCTGATCGTCTACCCGAGCACGCCGCGGCCGAGCTTCGCCGATCAGCAGCTCTCCGCATTGCGCGACGGCGGGCTGGTGCCGGCGGCCGTCCATGAGGTGCGCGAATTGCAGACGGCGCTGGGGCTCGTCGCCGCGCAGGTCGGCGTGTCGCTGGTGCCGGAAAGCGTGGAGGGCGTGCGCGTGAGGGGCGTCGTCTATCGGCGCTTGCCGGAGCCGGCCGCGACGTCGCCGATCATCATGAGCCGCCGGCTGCACGGCGAAAGCGCCGCGACGGCCGCGTTCTGCGCGATTGCGCGGGAGATGATCGTGCCGGGGGCGGCGTAACGATCGTCGTTGCTTTATGGATTGCAACTAACGGTCTGTTTCGACGTTCGCCGGCGAATGCGGAAAGGGCGTTGCGATGTCTTACCGCACCGAGCGAGGCCGCCACCGGCCGGCAAGCCGCCGGGTGCACCAGCGTACTCGTCGCTAACGCTGCCCGTCGAGCGTCTCCGACGGCGATTCCCCAAACTTCTCCCGGTACGCGATCGCGAACCGGCCAAGGTGCGTGAACCCGCAGTCGAGCGCGACATCGGCGATCCGCCGGTCGGACGCCGCGCCGCGCAGCAGCTCGCGCGCATGGTCGAGCCGCGTCGCGCGCAGGTATTGCATCGGGCTCGTCCCGCGGAACTGCAGGAAGGCGTCCCGCAGCGTCCGTTCCGGCACGTTGGCGGCGCGGACGATATCGGCGAGCTGCAGCGGCTGAGCGTAGTGTGCGTTCACGAACTCCTGCGCGCGCCGCACGAAGCCCGGTGCCGGGTCGCGGTGCGACGCGTGCAGCACGGACGGCGGATGGCCTTCGATCAGCAGGTCGATCAGCAGGTGCTCGAGCTGCGACGCGACGCGCGGGTTCGCGTTCGCGCGTTCGAGCAGTTCGGGCGAACGCGCGACGAGCATCAGTTGCTGGTGCCACGCGGCGAGCGCGGCATCGCTGATGTGCAGCACGGGGTCGAGCGTCGCGCGCGGGTCGCCGGTCAGCGACCCGACGGTCGCCGCGTCGATGCGCAGCACGAACTGCTCGCAATCGGCGGACAGCACCGCGTCGAAGGGCTCGCCGGGTGCGCACAGCACGCCGGTCCGGCCGTCGACGCCGAGCTGCCGCCCCATCGCGCGTACCTCGGCCTGGCCGGACAGGCAGAACATCAGCAGGTAATAGCCGTCGACCGCGTCGACCTGCACGCGCATCGCGTCGCCGAACGCGATCGTGCCGATTCCGAGCCCGCCGAGCCTGACGAAATCCATGTGCGATGCCCCGTGCACGCGGCCGTTCGGCAGCAGCGCATGCGGCTGCATCACGCGCGAGATCCGCTCGCGCGTCTCGTCGAGATCGCGGGATTCGAACAGCCGGTGCGCGCGCAGCGCAAGCGGCTCGAACGACGTTGGGGACATGGGCATCAGCCTAATTGTGGACGCTGCGCTTCGATCCGACGAATGGGTCTCGATCAAGTGCCGCGTCGCGTGTGTCGTCATGCTAGCTCATAAATCCGCCGAAAGTGGATACTGCGCCGCCGCAATCGCACTTTCCGGATAGACGGCGAATATTAGCTTTTCAAAAATGGACTCCATCTCATTAACGAAACGGAACGACCAGGAGTCCGACATGGAGCAGACAGAATCGCCCGTCGTGTTCGCCTCGCGCGACGACGCGTCCGACGTGAGCTTTCCGCACGACGACGGCTCGCGCGTGCCGTACAAGGTGTTCAGCTCGCAGGCCGTCTACGAACGCGAGCAGGAACGCATCTTCCGCGGGCCGACGTGGAACTTCGTCGCGCTGGAAGCGGAAATCCCGAACGCCGGCGACTTCAAGAGCACGTTCGTCGGCGACACGCCGGTGGTCGTCACGCGCGCCGAGGACGGCACGCTCGCCGCGTGGGTGAACCGCTGCGCGCATCGCGGCGCGCAGGTGTGCCGCAAGTCGCGCGGCAACGCGAGCTCGCACACGTGCGTGTATCACCAGTGGAGCTTCGACAACACGGGCAACCTGCTCGGCGTGCCGTTCCGGCGCGGCCAGAAGGGGATGACCGGGATGCCTGCCGACTTCGATCCGAAGCAGCACGGGCTGCGCAAGCTGCGCGTCGACAGCTATCGCGGGCTCGTGTTCGCGACCTTCAGCGACGACGTGATGCCGCTGCCCGACTATCTCGGCGAGCAGATGCGCCCGTGGATCGACCGGATCTTCCACAAGCCGATCGAGTATCTCGGCTGCACGCGCCAGTATTCGAAGTCGAACTGGAAGCTGTACATGGAGAACGTGAAGGACCCGTATCACGCGAGCATGCTGCACCTGTTCCATACGACCTTCAACATCTTCCGCGTCGGGATGAAGGCGCGCTCGATTCCGGACGCGAACCACGGGCTGCACAGCATCATCACGGTGACGAAGACGAACGACGACACGTCGGCCGCGTACAAGCAGCAGAACATCCGCTCGTTCGACGAGGGTTTCCACCTCGAAGACGAATCGATCCTCGATCTCGTGTCGGAATACGACGAGGACTGCACGAACCATATCCAGCCGATCTTCCCGCAGCTCGTGATCCAGCAGATCCACAACACGCTGGTCGCGCGACAGATCCTGCCGAAGGGCCCCGACAACTTCGAGCTGATCTTCCACTTCTTCGGTTATGCGGACGACACGCCCGAGCTGCGCGCGCTGCGCATCAAGCAGGCGAACCTCGTCGGGCCGGCGGGCTACATCTCGATGGAGGATACCGAAGCGACCGAGCTCGTGCAGCGCGGCACGGTGCGCGACGGCGACGCGACGTCGGTGATCGAGATGTCGCGCGGCAATCCGGACCAGCAGGACACGGTGATCACCGAAAGCCTGATCCGCAAGTTCTGGGTCGGCTACCAGAAGCTGATGGGCTATTGAGGCGGGAGCGAGAAATGACGGAAGACATGAAGACGTGGTTCGAGATTTACATGCTCCAGAACCGCTACATCGGGCACCTCGACAACGACCGGCTCGAACACTGGCCGGAAATGTTCACCGAGGACTGCACATACGAGATCGTGCCGAAGGAGAACGCCGATCTCGGGCTGCCGGTCGGGATCGTCCACTGCACGAACCAGCGGATGCTGCGCGACCGCGTGGTGTCGCTGCGGCACGCGAACATTTTCGAAGAGCACACGTACCGGCACATGACGTCGGGCCTGACGATCGTCGCCGAACGCGACGGCGAGATCGACACCGAGAGCAACTACGTCGTCGTGCAGACGCGCAGCAACGGCGAGTCGAACGTGTACCAGGCCGGCAAGTACTACGACACGGTCGTGCGCACGCCCGACGGGCTGCGCTACAAGACCAAGCGCGTGATCTACGACACGTCGCGCGTGCAGACGCTGCTCGCGACCCCGATCTGACGAAGCAAGGAACCGACATGACCGAAGCAACGCTCGCCGAGTGGCATCCGCTCGGCGCTTACGACGAATTCTCCGAGGACGAACCGGCGGCGCGCGTCGCCGGCCAGAAGCCGATCGCGGTGTTCCGGATCGGCGACGAACTGTTCGCGATGCACGACCTCTGCACGCACGGCCATGCACGGCTGTCCGAAGGCTACGTGGAGGACGGCTGCGTCGAATGCCCGCTGCACCAGGGGCTGATCGACATCCGCACCGGTGCGCCGAAATGCGCGCCGATCACGGAGCCGGTGCGGACCTATCCGATCCGCATCGTCGACGGGCAGGTGGAAGTCAATGTCGGCTGATCCGTTCGTGATCGTCGGCGCCGGCCACGCGGCGCGGCGCACGGCCGAAGCGCTGCGCGAACGCGACGCCGCCGCGCGCATCGTGATGATCGGCGCGGAGCGCGAGCTGCCGTACGACCGGCCCGCGCTGTCGAAGGATGCGCTGATGAGCGACGGCGGCGAGCAGCGTGCGTTCATACGCGACGCGGCGTGGTACGACACGCAGCGTATCGAGCTGCGGCTCGGCACGCGCGTCGACGCGATCGAGCGCGACGCGCAGCGCGTGCGGCTGGACGACGGCACGACGCTGCCGTACGCACGGCTCGTGCTCGCGACGGGTTCGCGGGTGCGCACGTTCGGCGGTGCGATCGACGAAGGTGTCGCGCCGCATTACGTCCGCACGCTTGACGATGCGCGTGCGTTGCGCACGCAACTTGCGCCGCGCCGCCGCGTCGCGGTGCTCGGCGGCGGCTTCATCGGCCTCGAGGTTGCGGCTGCGGCGCGCCAGCTCGGTTGCGACGTGACGGTGATCGATCCGGCGCCGCGATTGCTGCAGCGTGCATTGCCGGAAGTCGTCGGCGCGTATGCGCGTCAGTTGCATGACGCGCGCGGCGTGGCCTTTCAGATGGCAACGCTGCCGCGTGCGATTCGTCGTGCGCCGGCCGGCGGTGCGATCGTCGAGACCGATCGCGGCGACGTGCAGGCCGATATCGTCGTGGTCGGCATCGGTGTCGTACCCAATGTCGAGCTTGCACAGGCGGCCGGGCTCGACGTCGACAACGGGATATGCGTCGACGCGGGCTGCCGTACGGCCGATCCTGCGATCTTCGCGGCGGGCGAGGTGACGATGCACTTCAATCCGCTGCTCGGGCGGCGCGTGCGGATCGAATCGTGGCAGGTGGCCGAAAACCAGCCGGCCGTCGCGGCCGCGAACCTGCTCGGCGCCGACGAGACCTATGCCGAACTGCCGTGGCTGTGGTCCGATCAGTACGACTGCAACCTGCAGATGCTCGGGCTGTTCGGCAGCGAAAGCACGACCGTCGTGCGCGGCGATCCGGCGAGCGGGCCGTTCACGGTGTTCGGGCTGGGCGACGACGGCAGGATCGTCGCGGTGGCCGCGGCGAACCTGGGGCGTGACATCGGCGCATCGCGCCGGCTGATCGCGGCAGGGGCGGTGCCCGATCCGGTGAAACTCGCCGACCCGGCGGTGAACCTGAAGACGTTTCTGTAACGGCGGCAGGCGCGGCGAGTATGGCCGGCGCGGCGGACGGATAGCGTCGGCGATGAGGTCGCCGGCCGCGCTTGCCGGACGGTTGCGCGACGTGGCGGGCGACGTGATGCGCGGCGGCGGTCGCGCGGGCCCGTCGCGCATCATGGCGTGCGTTTGTCGGTTGCGGCGAAATCGGGGATATTAGCGACATCGCCGATCCGCCCGTCCTCCATGACGTCAGACAAAGCCCTCGAACTGAAACGAAGCAAGCGCCGCGCGCTGTGGCTGCTGCTGGCCGCGGTCGCGGTGTTCGTCACGACGATCCTGCTGCCGCGCGGCCCGTGGGTCGACGGCGTCAAGGCCGTGGCCGAGGCCGCGATGGTCGGCGCGCTCGCCGACTGGTTCGCGGTCGTCGCGCTGTTCCGCCGCGTGCCGATCCCGTTCGTGTCGCGCCACACCGAGATCATCCCGAAGAACAAGGACAAGATCGCCGACAACCTCGCGGTGTTCGTGCGCGAGAAGTTCCTCGGCCCCGACGCGCTCGCCGCGCAGATCCGCCAGCACGATCCCGCGCAGAAACTCGGCGCGTGGCTCGGCGAGCCGGCGAACACCGATGCGCTCGGCGGCTATGTGACGAAGCTGATGAGCTTCGCGCTCGACATGACCGACGACGCGCGGATCCAGTCGTTCGTCCACGACGCGTTCCGCGCGGTGATCGACCGGGTCGACCTGTCGCAATCGGCCGGCGCGATCCTCGACACGCTGACGAAGGACGGCCGCCACCAGGCGCTGCTCGACGATGCGATCGAACAGGTGGTCGACGTGCTCGACAAGGAGGAGAACCGCGAGGTGATCGCGGGCTTCATCGTCGAATGGCTGAAGACGCAGTACCCGAAGATCGAGAAGATCATGCCGACGCAGTGGTTCGGCGAGAACGGCGCGCGGATGCTCGCGAGCGCGGTGAGCCGCGTGCTCGAAGGCGTGGCGGCCGATCCCGAGCACGAGCTGCGGCAGCGCTTCGACCGGACGGTCGTGCGGCTGACCGAGCGGCTGAAGCACGATCCCGCGTTCATCGAGAAGGGCGAGGAGATCAAGCGCTACATTCGCGACGGCGAGGCGTTCAACGAGTATGTGCGCGACTTGTGGGACCAGTTACGCGCGTGGCTGAAGGCCGATCTCGCGCGCCCCGATTCGGCGCTGCACCGGCAGGCCGCGACGCTCGGCGGCTGGCTCGGCGCGCGGCTTGCCGAGAGCCCGGCGCTGCGCGCGTCGCTGAACGAGCATGTCGAGAAGGCGGTGCACGAGATGGCGCCGGATTTCGCCGATTTCCTGATGCGTCACATCCGCGACACGGTACGCAACTGGGACGCGCGCGAGATGTCGCGGCAGATCGAGCTGAACATCGGCAAGGATCTGCAGTACATCCGCATCAACGGCACGCTGGTCGGCGGGCTGATCGGGCTCGGGTTGTATCTGGTGTCGCTGGTGCCGCGCTGGGCGGCCGGGTGGCTGCATTGACGCGGCTACGCCGGTGAACGGCGGCCACGGTGCCTACGCGTGCGTGCGCTCGCGCGGTTCGACCTTGCGGTCGATCTCGCTACGCGTCGGCAGTGTCTTGAGATCGTAAGTGGCCTGCAGGTTCAGCCAGAATTCCGGCGACGTATCGAAGTAGCGCGCGAGCCGGTAAGCCGTATCGGCCGTGATGCCGCGCCGTTCCTTGACGATTTCGTGCAAGCGTGTCGCCGGCACGTTCAACGCGAGCGCCAGTGCGTTGACGCTCATTTCCAGCGGAACGAGGAACTCTTCCCGCAGGACCTCGCCCGGGTGAATCGGGCGCATTCCATTCTTGAGCATGCGAGGCTCCAGTCAGTGATAGTCGACGATCTCGACCTGGGTGGGGCCATCGTCGCTCCATTCGAAACAGATCCGCCATTGCTCGTTGATGCGGATGCTGTGCTGGCCTCCCCGATCGCCTTGCAACGCTTCGAGCCGGTTGCCGGGCGGCGCCCGCAAATCGCGCAGTTCTTTCGCAGCGGCGACCATTTGCAGTTTCCGGGTGGCAACGGTTTCGATCGTGCGGAAGCGCCTGGGCGATTCTCCAGCAAACAGCAGCTGGGTATCCTTGCATCGGAACGATCTGATCATTACGGGCATAGTATTACGTTTAACGTAATACGTCAATAAGGGTGAAATGGTTTCGACGATGCGTACGTCGAAGTGACGCCGCGTGAAACGACCAATAGGAAACCTGAATGATCGGGA
>JAJJMA010232788.1:25622-49202 GCA_023529015.1 Papaver nudicaule
TGTCGCTGGTGCCGCGCTGGGCGGCCGGGTGGCTGCATTGACGCGGCCACGGGCATCGCACGGCGGGCGCGATGCCGCGGGCCCGCGCATCACGCGTGCGCTTTCGAGCCGTGCAGTTGCAGGCCGAGCGCCTTGATGACCTTCAGGATCGTGCCGAAGCTCGGGTTGCCGTCGTGCGACAGCGCCTTGTACAGCCCCTCGCGCGACAGGCCCGCATCGCGCGCGACCTGCGACATGCCGCGTGCGCGTGCGATCACGCCGAGCGCGTGCGCGATGAAGGCCGGATCGTCGCCAGCCTCTTGCAGGCACGCTTCGAAGTAGTCGGCCATGTCGTCTTCGGTCTTCAGGTGGTCGGCCGAATCCCACGGCCGGGTGCTGATCTTGTCCATCGATCACTCCATGTCGAGGTGCGCGAGCATCGCGTGCGCGGCGCATATGTCGGCCTGTTGCGTCGATTTATCGCCGCCGCAGAGCAGGATGACCCAGATCGTGCCGCGCCGGACGTAGTAGACGCGATAGCCGGGGCCATGGTCGATACGCATTTCGACGACCGGCGAGCCGGCGGATTTCCAGTCGCCCGGATTGCCCATCGACAGGCGGTCGATGCGGGCCTGGATGCGGCGCTTCGCGACGCGATCCGGCAGGCCGGCAAACCATGCGTCGAAGACGTCGGTGGTCCGGATGCTGAACGTAGGCGCACTGTAGGGCATTGATTGCAGTATGTCAACCATGGTTCACAGGTATGGCGTGTTGAATTTCATTGCCGCTACAGTAGGGCCGCCCGCTTCGTTTGCGTGCCTAATGGCCGTTCGGCCGAAGTCGAAATTTCCCGAATCCGTCTACAATCAAAAACGTCTTTGCCGCCCGTGCGCGCCCGTCGCGCGTGGGCGGGTCCGTTCGCTCCCCGGTATCCGGAAGCGCCGCCGCGCGTCGTGTATCGCACCTCGCGCGGCGGGAAGTGCCGTGGTCTGTGTCCAGTAGGTAGAGCGTCCGCGTGCCGTAGGCCGGCGCGCGTCATGTACGCCGCGTGTCCGTAGGCCGGGCAGGCGGCATAACCGAGAGTCCCCCATGAAAGCATCGGATCTGTTCGTGAAGGCGCTGGAAGCCGAAGGCGTCGAGTACGTGTTCGGCATTCCCGGCGAAGAAAACCTCGATCTGCTCGAATCGCTGCGGCGATCGAAGATCAAGCTCGTGCTGACCCGGCACGAGCAGGCGGCCGGGTTCATGGCGGCCACCTACGGCCGCCTGACGGGCCGCACCGGCGTGTGTCTCGCGACCCTCGGGCCCGGCGCCACGAACTTCGTGACGGCCGCCGCGTATGCGCAGCTCGGCGGGATGCCGATGCTGATGATCACCGGGCAGAAACCGATCAAGTCCAGCAAGCAGGGCCACTTCCAGATCGTCGACGTGGTCGACATGATGCAGCCGCTCACGAAGTTCACGCGGCAGATCGTGTCGATCGGCAACATCCCGTCGGCCGTGCGCGAGGCGTTCCGCCGCGCCGAGGACGAGCGCCCGGGCGCCGCGCACCTCGAACTGCCGGAAGACATCGCGCACGAGGAAGGCGACGGCAAGCCGATCCCGCGCAGCTACAGCCGGCGGCCGGTGGCCGAGGAGAAGGCGGTTGCGCATGCGGTCGACGCGATCCAGGCCGCGCGCCATCCGCTGCTGATGATCGGCGCGGGCGGCAACCGCAAGACGACCCGCAAGATCCTCGTCGAATTCGTCGACAAGACCGGCATCCCGTTCTTCACGACGCAGATGGGCAAGGGCGTGATCGACGAGACGCACCCGCTGTGGCTCGGCAACGCGACGCTGTCCGACGGCGATTTCGTGCACCGCGCGATCGAGCATGCGGACTGCATCATCAACGTCGGCCACGACGTGATCGAGAAGCCGCCGTTCTTCATGCGCGCGGACGACAAGACCGTGATCCACGTGAACTTCCTCGGCGCGCAGGTCGATCCCGTCTATTTCCCGCAGATCGAGGTGGTCGGCGACATCGCGAATGCGGTGTGGCAGATGACGGAAGCGATCGCGCCGCAGCCGCACTGGGATTTCGTGCGTTTCGCGATGATCAAGGAGCATTTCGACGCGCACCTGGAGAAGGGCCAGCACGACCCGCGTTTCCCGATGTACCCGGTGCGGATCGTCAACGACTTGTACAACGCGCTGCCGGTTGACGGGATCGTCTGTCTCGACAACGGGATGTACAAGATCTGGTTCGCGCGCTACTGGCGCGCGCACGAGCCGAACTCGCTGTTGCTCGACAACGCGCTCGCATCGATGGGCGCGGGCCTGCCGTCGGCGATCGCGACGAAGATCGTGCATCCGCAGCGCAAGGTGATCGCCGTGTGCGGCGACGGCGGTTTCATGATGAATTCGCAGGAGCTCGAAACGGCTGTGCGGCTGAAGCTCGACCTCGTCGTGATGATCCTGCGCGACGACGCGTTCGGGATGATCCGCTGGAAGCAGGAGAACATGAATTTCCCCGATTTCGCGATGACGCTGCAGAATCCCGATTTCGTGTCGTATGCGCAAAGCTACGGTGCGCACGGGCATCGCGTCGAATCGGCCGACGATCTCGAGCCGCTGCTGCGCGAGTGCTTCTCGTCGCCGGGCGTGCACGTGATCGACGTGCCGATCGACTATTCGGACAACGAGCGCGTGCTGAACCGCGAGATCAAGCGCCTGTCGGCGCAACTCTGAATTCCCCGCTCACAGGAAGGAGTCGTTCCATGTTGAAGGAAACCTATCCGTACTACCTCGCCAACGAGGCCGTTTATGCGAACACCGATCTGGAAGTGACGGACAAGTTCAGCGGCAAGGTCGCGACGCGCGTCGCGCTGGCCGACGCGAAGGCGATCGATGCGGCGATCGGCGCGGCGGTCGACGCCGCGAAGCCGATGCGCGAGCTGCCGGCCTACAAGCGGCAGGCCGTGCTCGACCATTGCGTCGCGCGCTTTCGCGAGCGCTTCGACGAGCTGGCCGAGGCGCTGTGCATCGAGGCCGGCAAGCCGATCAACGATTCGAAGGGCGAAGTGACGCGGCTGATCGACACGTTCCGCGTCGCATCCGAGGAATCGGTGCGCATCGACGGCGAGATCATCAACCTCGAGATCTCCGCGCGTGCGCAGGGCTATACGGGCTACACGAAGCGCGTGCCGGTCGGCCCGTGCTCGTTCATCTCGCCGTTCAACTTCCCGCTGAACCTCGCCGCGCACAAGGTTGCCCCGGCGCTCGCGGCCGGCTGTCCGTTCGTGCTGAAGCCCGCGAGCCGCACGCCGATCGGCGCGCTGATCATCGGCGAGGTGCTCGCGGAAACCGATCTGCCGAAGGGCGCGTTCTCGGTGCTGCCCGCGCATCGCGACGGCGCGGACCTGTTCACGACCGATGAGCGCTTCAAGCTGCTGTCGTTCACGGGCTCGCCGGCGGTGGGCTGGGCGCTGAAGGAGAAAGCCGGCAAGAAGAAAGTCGTGCTGGAACTCGGCGGCAACGCGGCCGCGATCGTCGATGCGGACCAGCGCGAGCGGCTCGACTACGTGGTCGAGCGCCTCGCGTTCGGCGCGTACTACCAGTCGGGCCAGAGCTGCATCGGCGTGCAGCGGATCCTCGTGCATGCCGATCTGTACGACGCGCTGCGCGAGAAGCTGATCGCGAAGACGCGTTCGCTGAAGATGGGCGATCCGAAGGATCCGTCGACGTTCGTCGGCCCGATGATCTCCGAATCCGAATCGCGCCGGCTGTCGGGCTGGATGGACGCGGCCGTCGCGGCGGGCGCGAAGATCGTCGCGGGCGGCAAGGTCGACGGCGCGATGTTCGAGGCGACGCTGCTGGAAAACGTCGGGCATGAGCAGGACCTGTACCGTAAGGAGGCGTTCGGCCCCGTCGCGATCCTCGAGAAGTTCGACCGGTTCGACGACGCGCTCGCGCGCGTGAACGACAGCGACTTCGGGCTGCAGGCCGGTGTGTTCACCGATTCGCTCACGCATGCGCAGCGCGCGTGGGACGAGCTGGAGGTCGGCGGTGTCGTGATCAACGACGTGCCGTCGTTCCGCGTCGACAACATGCCGTACGGCGGCGTGAAGGATTCGGGCCTCGGCCGCGAAGGGATCCGCTACGCGATCGAGGACATGACCGAGCCGCGACTGATGGTCGTGCGGCGCCGGTAGCGCGGGGCGGGCAGCGCGGTGCCGCGACGGCACGCGGGCGGGCGATCGTGCCGGCCCGCGTGCCGTTTTTCATGGCGGCGCGCGCACCGGGCCGGCATCGGGCCCGTGCCGCGTGGCGGGCCTCCCGGACGCGCTCGACTGCGGGCCTCGCATCGTGATGTAATCGCGCCAAACTGCCGACCGGGGTACGACGCCGGAACGCGCGAATTCATTCTTCACGAGGTCGATTCATGTCTCCCGTCTCGGCATTCAAGCTGGTTTTGTTGTCATTCCTGGCGATCGTCGCGCTCGAATGCATCGCCAAGCGGTTGCGGCTGCCGCCCGCGGCCGCGCTGCTGATCGGCGGTATCGGCATCGCGTTCATCCCCGGCCTGCCGCCGATCAACCTCGATCCCGAACTGGTGCTGCTGGTATTCCTGCCGCCGCTGCTGATGGACGGCGCGTACTTCTCCGTGTGGGAGGAGTTCAAGCGCAACGTCGGCGGCATCCTGCTGCTCGCGATCGGCGCGGTCGTGTTCACGACGTTCGCGGTCGGTTTCGCGGTGCATTGGGTCGTGCCGGCGCTGCCGTGGGCCGCGTGCTTCGCGCTCGGCGCGATCGTGTCGCCGCCCGACGCGGTCGCCGCGAAGGCCGTGCTCGAACGCGTCGCGCTGCCGCGCCGGCTGATGGTGCTGCTCGAAGGCGAAAGCCTGCTGAACGACGCGGCCGGCCTCGTGCTGTTCCGCTTCGCGGTCGCGGCCGCGCTCACCGGTGCGTTCAGCCTCGAGCACGCGGTCGTGCGCTTCGCGGAGCTCGGGCTCGGCGGCGTGGTGGTCGGCTTCGTGGTCGGCAGGCTCGTCGTGTGGTTCCTGAAACTGCTCGACGACGACTATCTCGTGATCACCGTCGCGGTGATCGCCGGCTGGATCGCGTACATCGCGGGCGAAATGGTCGAGGTGTCGGGCGTGATCGCGACCGTCACGGCCGGCATGATCATCGGCTGGCATCAGCACGAGGTGTTCTCGGCGGCCGTGCGCACGCGCGGCACCGCGTTCTGGCAGGTCATCGTGTTCCTGCTCGAGGCGATGGTGTTCGTGCTGATCGGGTTGTCGCTGCGCGGCGCGATGCACCGGCTCGGCGGCTTCGAGCAGGTGCTCGGCACGATGGTGCCGCCGGTGCTCGCGGTGCTGGCGGCGGTGATCGTGTCGCGCTTCGTGTGGATCTACGCGGTCGAGGCGCTGAAGTGGCCGGTGCGCGGGATCGCGCGGCGCGGCGACGCGCCCGACTGGAAGGCCGCGACGATCATGAGCTGGGCCGGGATGCGCGGGGTCGTCACGCTGGCGATCGCGCTGTCGCTGCCCGAGGCGATGCCCGGCCGCGACGTGATCCTGGTCGCGTCGTTCGCGGTGATCCTCGTCACCGTGCTGCTGCAGGGCACGACGATCGGGCCGCTGATCCGGCTGCTGCGCCTGCCGCAACGCGAAGAGCGCGCCGCGCATCACCTGACCGAGCCGCAGACGTGGGCGTACGTCGAGGCCGCGCAGCTCGCGGCGATCCAGCCGCTCGTGCGCGACGAGCACGGCGCGGTGATCCATCCGCGCCTGCTCGAGCAATACACGTATCGCGCGGAAATGACCGAGCGGGCGAAGAACGAGCCCGAGTATCCGGAGGAAGTGCGCACCGCGCACTACGATGTGGTGCTGGCCGCGATCAAGGCCGGGCGCGCGGAGTTGTTGCGTCTGCATCGTTCGGGCCGCATCCACGACGAGATGCTGCACACGCTCGAACGCGATCTCGACCTGCAGGAAGTATCCGCGCAGCACGGGCGCGGGTAGGCGGCCGTACCGCCATCACGCGGGCCGGCGTCCTGCCGGCCCGATGCACGCGTGTCGATCCTTGCCCGGCGCGCCGTTTTTCTCTCCCTCTCTCCGGCCGATTCGACGCATTTGCATCAGGCCCCAATACGGCTTGCGACCGGGCCTTGCAGCGCATGCAAACCTCGCTGCGCGGGTCGCGCAAACGTTGTCGTCTTTCGAATCCGGAAATGATCAGATTTATCTGATTCCGGCTCTTTCTGCATATTTGGCAAAACTAAACCGGAAGGAGATAGATGCTGTGTTCTAATTTCATTTAGAATCAGCGGGTTATTTTTATTGAGAGAAAGAATGCGGAGGTAATGCGGCCGTCGACGGGGAAAACTCGGCGCGCGGAGCCCCGCAAGGCAGTGCCGACAGGCCAAATCGGCGGAATCAGGCGGGTTTATCAACTGCCAATATAAGATAACGTCCAAGTCGGATAAACAACTCCTATGAAAGAATCGATTGGAGATTCGGCGTTTGAAACGGTATTTATGAAAGAATCGAGCAGTGATAATGCCCCGGATTGTCTTGAATCGGGGCTATCGGTCCTCCTCGTCGACGACCAACCGTTCGTCGGCGAGGTGATCCGCCGCGCGTTGCGCAGCGAACACGACATCGACCTGCATGTGTGTACCGACGCACACCGGGCGATGGCGGTCGCGCGCGACGTGAAGCCGACGGTCATCCTGCAGGATCTCGTGATGCCGGACATCGACGGCCTCGATCTCGTTCGCGCATGGCGCGCGGACGCCGCCACCGCACGCGTGCCGATCATCGTGCTGTCCGCGAAAGAGGAGCCGATCGTCAAGCGCGAGGCGTTCATCGCCGGCGCGAACGACTATCTGGTGAAACTCCCCGACGCGATGGAGCTGACCGCGCGCATCCGCTATCACTCGAATTCGTACCTGATGTCCCGGCAGCGCGACGAGGCGCTCGATTTCCTGTCGCACGACATGCGTTCGCCGCAGACGTCGATCCTCGCGCTGCTCGACGTCTACCGGACCGAACACGGCGACATGCCGGCGATCATGGAGCGTATCGCCGGCCATGCGCGGCGCGCGCTCGCGCTCGCCGACGGCTTCATCCACCTGACCCGCGCGCAGTCCGAGCGCCGCGCGCACGAGGTCGTGAGTCTCAACGAGATCGTGCTCGATGCCGTCGACCAGCTTTGGGAGAAGGCGGCCGGGTGCGGCAGCCGGGTCGTCGCGCACGTGCCCGATACCGAGTGCGTGACGATGGGCGACCGCATGATGCTCACGCGCGCGGTCGCGAACCTGATCGACAACGGGCTGAAGTACGGCCCGGCCGGCACGGACGTGCACTGCACGCTGAGCGGCGACGACGGCGCCTGGCTGATCGGCGTCGAGGATACCGGCGCCGGCATCGCACCGGAGCAGCGCACGGCCGCGACCGAGTCGTTCGTGCAGCTCGAATCCGCGCATGGCGCGGCGCGCAGCGGCTTCGGCCTCGGGCTCGCGTTCGTCCGCGCGACGGCGGCGCGGCATCGCGGCCAGATTTTGATGCGCAATACGGCGCGCGGCTTCATGGTCGCGCTTCGTCTGCCGGCGCAAGCGGAGCGGTGATTTCGCGGCGCGGCCTGCCGGTGCCGCGTCGTCCGCATCCGACCACGAGGCGCTCGTGGCGCGCCGTCCGGCGCGCCGGCGGGCGTGGATTTTTTCAACGCTGATTTTAGAAAGCCCATAACGAACATGGCCACCGTGACGCCCCGCGCGACCAATGAAAGCCTGCATCCGACGATCGGCGCTACCCGGCTGACGCTCGGCAATCGCATTCTGCTCAGCTTCGGCGTGCTGTTCGTGCTGATGCTGGTGACAGCCGGCGTGTCCTACGAGCGCCTGCGCGCGATCAACAGCGAAGCCGTCAGCATCGAGCGCGACTCGCTGCCCGGCGTGTACCTCGCGGCGTCGCTGCGCGGCTCGGTCAACGAATCGTTCGCGCTGCTGCAGCAGGCAACGTTCGTCGACACCGACCCCGAAGCCGTGCAGCGCGATCTCGCGAAAATTGCCGACGCGCTGAAGGAAATCGAGTCGCTGTCGGTCGATTACCAGAACACGACATTCCGCGACGACGACCGTCAGCGTTTCGCGACGTTTCGCGGCTCCTACGACCGCTACCAGCCGTTGCTGAACGAAGCCGTGCAGAAACACCGCATGTCGCACGACGATGCCGTTGCCGCCTACGCGAAGGTGCAGCCCGTGTGGATCGAGGTCGTGCGCAATGCCAATACGCTGGTACAGGAGAACCGCAAGTTCGCCGACCAGTCCGCCAAGCTGATCCGCGAATCCGTGCAGGACACCGAGGTTGTGCTCGCGACCGCACTGGCGGTCATGCTGCTGTCCGCGATCGCGCTCGGCTATTTGCTGTTCCGTTCGGTCACCGTGCCGATGGCGCGGCTCGTCGAAGTGCACGACGTGATGCGCACCGGCAACCTGACGCGTCGTCTCGACCTGCGCCGCCGCGACGAATTCGGCACGCTCGAGACGGGCTTCAACCGGATGGCCGACGAACTGACCGAGCTTGTCTCGCGCGCGCAGCAGTCGTCGCTGCAGGTGACGACGTCGGTCGCGGAGATCGCGGCGACGTCGCGCGAGCAGCAGGCGACCGCGAACGAAACCGCGGCGACGACGACCGAGATCGGCGCGACCTCGCGCGAGATCTTCGCGACGTCGCGCGACCTGCTGCGCACGATGAACGAGGTGGCCGGCGTGGCCGAGCAGTCGGCGACGCTCGCAGGCGTGAGCCAGAGCGGGCTCACGCGGATGGGCGAGACGATGCGCAGCGTGATGGACGCGGCCGGCTCGGTGAACGCGAAGCTCGCGATCCTCAACGAGAAGGCGCTGAACATCAACCAGGTGGTCGCGACGATCACCAAGGTGGCCGACCAGACCAACCTGCTGTCGCTGAACGCGGCGATCGAGGCCGAGAAGGCCGGCGAGTACGGCCGCGGCTTCGCGGTCGTCGCGACCGAGATTCGCCGCCTTGCCGACCAGACGGCGGTGGCGACCTACGACATCGAGCAGACGGTGAAGGAAATCCAGTCGGCCGTATCGGCGGGCGTGATGGGGATGGACAAATTCTCCGAGGAAGTGCGCCGCGGGATGCTCGACGTGCAGCAGGTCGGCGGGCAGTTGTCGCAGATCATTGCCGAGGTGCAGACGCTCGCGCCGCGCTTCCAGATGGTCAACGAAGGGATGCAGACGCAGGCGAACGGCGCGGAGCAGATCACGCAGGCGCTGTCGCAACTGTCGGAAGCCGCACAGCAGACCGCCGAGTCGCTGCGCCAGTCGTCGCAGGCGATCGACGACCTGACGCTCGTCGCGAACCAGTTGCGCACCAGCGTGTCGCGCTTCAAGGTCGACGCGTGACACGCGCCGACCCGCAGAACGGTGCGCACGCGCTGTTCCTGATGTTCGAGCTCGACGGCGAGCGCTATGCGCTCGACGCGGCCGGCATCGAAGAGGTGCTGCCGCTCGCGATCACGAAAGCCGTGCCCGGCGCACCCGAATGGATCGCCGGGCTGCTGATGCGCGGCGGCCAGCCGGTGCCGGTGATCGACGTGCCGATGCTTGCACTCGGGCGCCGCGCGCACGCGCTGCGCTCGACGCGCCTCGTGATGGTGCGCTACCGCGCGGGCCACGCCGACGGCGAGCGCGTGATCGGCCTGATCGTCGAGCGCGCGACGCAGACGATGCGGATCGATCGCGCGGCGTTCCGCGCGAGCGGCATCTCGACCGCGCGCACGCGCTGGCTCGGGCTCGTCGCGAACACGCCCGACGGCGTCGTGCAGCAGGTGTCGGTATCCGACCTGATCGACGACGTTGCGCGCCTGTATCTGTTCGACGGCCTGCCGGGCCACGGGGAGGAGTCCGCATGAAAGAGTCCGAAGCGCGATTTCGCGACTGGTTGCTGCGCGAGACCGGCATCGACCCCGATTCGCTCGGCAACGATTTTCTGACCCGTGCGCTGACGGAGCGCGTGCACGCGCTGCAAACGGACGGCGAGCGCCTGCCGTCGGCCGCGCGGCCGCCCGTGACGCAGGATGCACTCGACGCGTACTGGCAGCAGCTCAACGCGTCGGCCGACGAGCGGCGTGCGCTGATCGAGCTGTTCGTCGTGCCCGAGACGTGGTTCTTCCGCGACCGCGAGGCCTTCGCGACGCTTGCGCGGCTCGCGGCCGAACGGTTCGCGGCGACACCCGGGCGCGTGATCCGCGTGCTGAGCGCGCCGTGCTCGACCGGCGAGGAGCCGTATTCGGCGGCGATGGCGCTGCTCGACGCAGGGCTCGACCCGGCCAGCTTCACGATCGACGCGATCGACCTCAGCGCGCGCGCGATCGAGCAGGCGCGGCATGGCTGTTACGGGCGCAACGCGTTTCGCGGCACCGCGACGGAATTTCGCGCGCGCCACTTCACGCCGGCCGCCGACGGCTGGCTGCTCGACGAGCGCGTGCGCGCGTGCGTGCAGTTCCGTCACGCGAACCTCGTCGAACCGATCGCCGATACGGGCATTCGCTACGATTTCGTGTTCTGCCGCAACGTGTTGATCTATTTCGACCGCGACGCGCAGGATCGCGTGATCCGTTCGCTCGACGCGTGTCTCGCCGACGACGGCATGCTGTTCGTCGGGCCGGCCGAGACGGGCGTCGCGATGCGGCACGGGATGCGCTCGGCGCGCGTGCCGCTGGCGTTCGCGTTTCATCGCGAGCCTCCCGGCACCGCGGTCGAGGCAAGCGCGGCCCGGGCTGCGGCGCCGCTGTCCGCGGCAGCGGCGTACCAGCGTGCGGAGCGCTTGACCGTTGCGCCGCTCGCGGCGCCGCGCCCGGTGCTGGCGGTCGCGCCGCCGGCCTGGCTCGGCGACGGGCGGCAGCCGTTTGTGGCGCCGGCGCCGCCGCCGGCCGTGCGCATGGCGGCGTTCGACGCACGGGCCGACCTGTCGGTGGCGACGGCCGAAGCGGCCGCGCCGGTCGCCGAAGGCGTCGCGCCGACGCTCGAGGACGCGCAGGCGCTCGCGAACGCCGGCGCGTTCGACGAGGCCGAACGCGTGCTCGCGCAGTTCTCGGCGCGCGTCGGGCCGCATGCCGATGCGTTCTACCTGAATGGACTGATCGCGGATGCGCGCGGGCGCGCCGCGGAAGCCGGCGACTTCTACCGGAAGGCGTTGTACCTGCGGCCCACGCATCACGAGGCGCTGACGCATCTCGCGACCCTGCTCGACGTCGGCGGCGATCGCGCGGGCGCGCAATGGCTGCTCGAACGCGCGCGGCGCTCGGCCGGCTGACACGAATACGGGATTGGGACCGACACCGTGATGACCAGAGGAATCCATGAACCGCGCCGCCGCTGCCACTGACGACACGACGGTCGACGTCGATGTCGACGATTGCTGGAACCGGATCGGCACGCGCGGCGACCGCTCGTGCGAGCGGCTGGCCGACTGCCAGCGCTGCCTGAACTGCCCGGTCTACGCGTATCACGCGGCGAAGCTGCTCGAGCGTCCGCTCGGCGACGCCGAATTGGCCGACGCGACGCGCCGGATCAGCGCGTTCGACACGACGCGGGTGCATGACGACGACGGCGATACGCGCCACGCGGCGCTCGCGTTTCGCGTGGCCGACGAATGGCTCGCGCTGCCGATCGGCGTGCTGCGCGAGATCGCCGGCACGCGCCCGATCCATTCGCTGCCGCATCGCCGCAATTCGGCCGTGCGCGGCGTGGTCAACATCCGCGGCACGCTGCGCATCGCGATCTCGATCGGCGCACTGCTCGGTCTCGATGCCGGCAAGGGCGGCAAGAGCGGTGGCGACGGCCGTTTCACGCGGCTGCTGGTGGCCGCGCACCAGGGCGAACCGGTCGTGTTTCCGGTCGACGAAGTCGAGGGCGTGCTGCGCTTCGGCGCCTCCGACTGGGTGCCCGTGCCGGCGACGGTCGGGCGCGCGAGCGCCGGCCTGTCGCGCGGCGTGCTGTCGTGGCGCGGCAAGTCGGTGGGCCTGCTCGACGACGATCGTCTGTTCGACGCCGTGACACGGAGCATGCGATGAGCGGCGATGACGATCTGAGCCACCTGTCGCTGCTCGAGCTGTATCGAGAGGAGACGCGCACGCAGACCCAGGCGCTGTCCGAGCGCTTGCTCGCGCTCGAATCGGGCGAGCCCGATGCCGTCGCGCTCGAGGCGTGCATGCGCGCCGCGCATTCGCTGAAGGGCGCCGCGCGGATCGTCGGCGTGCCGCTCGGCGTCGACATCGCGGGACGGATGGAAGAATGTTTCGTCGCCGCGCAGGCCGGCGCGATCGCGCTGACGGCCACGCACGTCGACGTGCTGCTCGCCGGTGTCGACCTGCTGGTGCGCGTCGGCGATCCGCAGGGGCCGCCCGTGTCGCCGACCGAGATCGACGTGTTCGCGGCGGCGCTGACGGGCGCCGACGGCGCGCGGACGATACAGGCGCCGGCCGCCGTGCCGCCGCCATCGGTCGCGCCGTATCGCGAGCACGACGGCGCCGCGAACGAGCCGGTCGGGGCCGGCGCCGCGGTGCCGCCGCTCGCGGTGTCGGGCACGGTGCCGGATCCGGCCCAGGCCGGGCGCCTGGCCGGCGCCGGCGCGATGCGCCGCGTGCGCGCCGATACGCTGAACCGGCTGCTGAGCCTGTCCGGCGAATCGCTGGTCGAATCGCGCTGGCTCAAGCCGTTCGCCGAATCGATGCTGCGCGTGAAGCGCGCGCAGCGCGACGCCGCCCGTTCGCTCGACTTGATGTACGAACAGTTCGCCGACGATCTCGACTCGGGCATGCTCGCGTCGATGAACGAAGTGCGGCACATGCTCAACGACCTGCAGCGTTCGCTCGCCGAGCGCATGGACGAATTCGACCGCTTCGAGCGGCGCAGCACGCATATCGCCGAGCAGCTTTACGACGAGGCGCTGCAATGCCGGATGCGGCCGTTCGGCGACGCGACGCGCGCGTATCCGCGCATCGTCCGCGATCTCGCACGCTCGCTCGGCAAGCAGGTGCGTTTCTCGATCGTCGGCGAGGGCACGCAGGTCGACCGCGACATCCTCGACCTGCTCGACGCGCCGCTGGGCCACCTGCTGCGCAACGCGATCGACCACGGCGTCGAGTCGCCCGACGCGCGGCTCGCGCGCGGCAAGCCGGCCGAGGCGAGCGTGACGCTGGAGGCGCGCCATAGCGCCGGCTCGCTGCTCGTCAGCGTGATCGACGACGGGCCGGGCGTCGACATGGACGCGCTGCGCGCGGCCGTCGTGCGCCAGCGCCTGACCGACGACGAGACGGCCGCGCGGCTGTCCGATCCCGAACTGCTCGAATTCCTGCTGCTGCCGGGCTTCTCGATGCGCGATGCGGTGACCGACGTGTCGGGTCGCGGCGTCGGCCTCGACGCGGTGCAGGAGATGGTGCGCGGCGTGCGCGGCGCGGTGCGGATCTTCAACGAGCCGGGCGCGGGCATGCGCTTCGTGCTGCAGTTGCCGCTCACGCTGTCGGTGATCCGCAGCCTGATCGTCGAAGTCGGCGGCGAACCGTATGCGTTCCCGCTCGCGCACGTGCGCCGCACGCTCGAACTCGCGCACGACGATATCGACGTGCTCGAGGGGCAGCCGCATTTTCCGTTCGACGGCCGGCGCGCGGGCCTCGTCGCCGCGCACCAGTTGCTCGACGCGGGCGCACCCGACGCGGCGCGTGCGAGCACGGCGGTCGTGGTCGTCGGCGGCGAGCCCGAGCTGTACGGCGTCGCGGTCGACCGCTTCCTCGGCGAACGGATGCTCGTCGTGCAGCCGCTCGACAGCCGCCTGCACAAGATCCAGAACATCGCGGCCGGCGCGCTGCTCGAGAACGGCGACCCCGTGCTGATCGTCGACGTCGAGGACCTGATCCGCTCGGTCGACAAGCTCGTGCGCGGCGGGCAGCTCGCGCGGCTCACGCGCGACCCGCAGCGCGCGCTCGTCGACCGGCGCCGCCGCGTGCTGGTCGTCGACGATTCGCTGACGGTGCGCGAGCTCGAACGCAAGCTGCTGGAAAAGCGCGGCTACGACGTGACGGTTGCGGTCGACGGGATGGACGGCTGGAACGCGGTGCGCAGCGACGCGTTCGATCTCGTCGTCACGGATGTCGACATGCCGCGCATGGACGGCATCGAGCTCGTCACGCTGATCAAGGGCGATCCGATGCTCAAGCGCGTGCCGGTGATGATCGTGTCGTACAAGGATCGCGACGAGGATCGCCGCCGCGGGCTCGATGCCGGCGCCGACTACTATCTCGCGAAGAGCAGCTTCCACGACGAGGCGCTGCTCGATGCCGTGCACGACCTGATCGGAGGCGCACGCGGATGAACATCGGCATCGTCAACGACCTGCCGCTGGCCGTGGAGGCGCTGCGCCGCGTGCTCGCGCTGCGCACGGACCATCGCGTGCTGTGGGTGGCGACCGACGGCGACGAGGCCGTGGATTTCTGCATCGCGCATCCGCCCGATCTCGTGCTGATGGATCTCGTGATGCCGAAGGTCGACGGCGTCGAGGCGACGCGCCAGATCATGGCGCGCGCGCCGTGCGCGATCCTGATCGTGACGGTCAGCGTCAGCGCGAACACGTCGTCGGTCTACGAGGCGATGGGCGCCGGCGCGCTCGACGCGGTCGACACGCCGACGCTCGCGCTCGGGCTGTCGACCGACGCGTCGGCGCAGGCGCTGCTCGCGAAGATCGACCAGATCGGCCGGCTGCTCGAAAGCCGCACCGCGGCGCTCGTGCCGCCGGGGCCGACGCCCGCGCGCGGCCAGCCGACGCTCGTCGCGATCGGCGCGTCGGCTGGCGGGCCGACCGCGCTCACCGCGCTGCTGCGCGCGCTGCCGGCCGATTTCCCGGCTGCGATCGTGATCGTCCAGCACGTCGACCAGGCGTTCGCGCTCGGGATGGCCGAATGGCTCGACGGCTTTACGCGGCTGCCCGTACGCGTCGCGCGGCCGGGCAGCGTGCCGCAGGCCGGCGAGGTGCTGCTCGCGGCGACCAACGATCACCTGTACCTGTCGCCGCGCGGCGTGCTCGGCTATACGCGGCATCCGGCCGAAACGCCGTACCGGCCGTCGGTCGACGTGTTCTTCAACAGCGTCGCCGACGGCTGGCAGGGCGATGCGGTCGGCGTGCTGCTGACGGGCATGGGGCGCGATGGCGCGCTCGGCCTGAAGGCGATGCGCGCGAAAGGCTGCTACACGATCGCGCAGGACCAGGCGACCAGCGCCGTGTACGGGATGCCGAAGGCGGCCGCGGCAATCGGTGCGGCGTCGGCGATCCTGCCGCTCGAGCGGATCGCGCCCCAACTGATCTCGCGCATCGCGCGCGCGCCGCGCGACTGACGGCGCGCCGGGGGCGGGGCGCCGTCGTTGCCCGAAGCCCCGGCGTCCGCATTGCGTGCGTTGCGCGGCGTCGCGTACAATTGCGGCCTGCGGAGATGGCATGCCTCCCTGCGGTCGTTCCCGGCGCGTTGCGCGCGGTGCGGCCCTCAACCGCCGGTTGGCCCGGCTGATGATGCCTGCGTGTTCCTGGGTTGTCAGGAGGTCGCAGGCCGTCCATGCGGTATTCTGCCGCCCAGGTTTTGATGTTCTGTCGAATCTGGAAATCATGTTTTTCACGACTTCTGCCGATCTTCTCGCGACCGTGCGCTACGTGTGCCGCTGGCTCGCGCTCTCGGCCCTGCTCGGCGCGCTGGCCGGCACGGCTTCCGCGCTGTTCCTGATCGCGCTCGACTGGGCGACCGGCACGCGCGTCGCGCATCCGTGGCTGCTGTGGGGGCTGCCGGCCGCCGGTTTCGCGACCGGCTGGGTCTACCATCGTTTCGGCCAGTCGGTCGCGCGCGGCAACAACCTGCTGATCGACGAGATTCACGACCCGAAGGCGCTCGTGCCGAAGCGGATGGCGCCGCTCGTGCTGGTCGCGACCGTCGTCACGCACCTGTTCGGCGGCTCGGCCGGCCGCGAAGGCACGGCCGTGCAGATGGGCGGCGCGCTCGCCGATCGCGTCACGCATGTGTTCCGCCTCGATCGCGAGCATCGTCGCGTGCTGCTGATGGGCGGCATCGCGGCCGGTTTCGCATCGGTGTTCGGCACGCCGCTCGCGGGCGCCGTGTTCGGGCTCGAGGTGCTTGCGATCGGGCGCGTGCGGTACGACGCGCTGCTGACCTGCGTCGCATCGGCGATCGTCGCGGACGTCGTGTGCCGCGCGTGGGGCGTGCATCACACGGCCTATGCGATTCCGTTCGTGCCGGCCGTATCGGCGACGGGGCTGGCCATGACGGTCGTCGCGGGCATCGCGTTCGGCGTCGTCGGGCGGCTGTTCGCGTTTGCGACGCATGCGCTGACCGCGTGGTTCCGCCGCGTCGTTCGTTACGCACCGCTGCAGCCGGTGCTCGGCGGCCTGCTGGTCGCGCTGGCGGCCACCGCGCTGAACGTGCCGCAGTACCTCGGCCTCGGCATCCCGACGATCGAGGCCGCGTTTCACGGCCCGCTGCCGCTCTACGATTTCGCCGGCAAGTTTGCGTTCACCGTCGTCACGCTCGCATCGGGGTTCAAGGGCGGGGAGGTGACGCCGCTGTTCTATATCGGCGCGACGCTCGGCAACGCGCTCGGCCAGGTGCTGGCGCTGCCGGTGCCCGTGCTCGCGGGGCTCGGCTTCGTCGCGGTGTTCGCCGGTGCGGCCAACACGCCGATCGCGTCGACGATCATGGCGATCGAACTGTTCGGCGCGGATATCGGCGTGTATGCGATCGTCGCGTGTGTCGTCGCGTATCTGTTTTCGGGGCACGCGGGGATTTATCGCGCGCAGCGCGTCGCGGTGGGGAAGGGGGCGCAGGCTGAAGCGGAGTGAGGCGGGCGTGGAAAGCAGATTCGTCGCGGATCTTCCGGGAACTTGAACCATACGACGTCGGAGGTTGAACGTGTCGTTGCTTGCTCATCTCATCGGGCCGGGAGGCGCCGGCAAAACAACCGTTGGGGCAATCGTTGCGGATCGCTTGAACTGGCGGTTTCTCGATGTGGATCAATGCTTCCTGGCGTCGCACGGGAACATCGCCGACTTCATCCGGGACCACGGATATGTCGAATATGCAGCGCACAACGTCCGGCTATACGCGCAACTCAAACGCAGTATTTCGGCGCCTACGATTTGCGCGGTTTCGTCCGGGTTCATGCTGTATCCGGCGGATGTCGCACCGGCCTATTCGGCACTTCGCCGTTGCATCGAGGAGGACGCGCTCACGTCTCTCCTGTTACCCGCGTTCGATCTCGAGAGCTGCGCCAAACTTGTCGTGGACCGTCAAATGTCGAGACCGTACCTGAACGCCAATGAGGCAGACGAGATGCGCAAAATCCGCGATCGATTTCCCGCGTTCATGCGTCTGAGCTGCAAACGGTTTGCGAGCAACGGATCACCGGAACGACTTGCGGCGGACATTGAGCGCTTTATCGTGGCGTCCTTGCCATCGATCGAACACTGCCCGGGTTCGATCACGAGCAGTCGCCCGACCCATCCTGGCTGCCCGCCATCCGAGGTCACGTAAGAAGCATTCCTCCGGACGATCGAGGAATCGGAGCCGCGGGTCGAGGTGTTTGCCGACGGAAGCCGGTACCCGGTGATCCGGCGGATCACCCGGCACACCGGCATCCGTTACTGCTTCGGCAGGCGCGCGACGTTGCGGGCCAGCAGTTCCTCGATATCGACGCCTTTTTCGGCCAGCAGCGTCGTGACGATGCCGGTCAATTCACCGAGCGTTTCCTTGACCGATTCCCGGATCGTATCGACGACGACCTGGGTGCTTCGCTCGATCTCGATGTTGACCTTGTCGTTGACGCCCTTCGCATCGAAGGTGGTTGCGCGACGCGTTTCGGGAATCAGCCAGACCTCAAACCAGCCTTCATCGCGATTGACGTCCGAAACGGTGA
Organism: Papaver nudicaule; assembly: GCA_023529015.1. Classification (NCBI taxonomy): domain Eukaryota; kingdom Viridiplantae; phylum Streptophyta; class Magnoliopsida; order Ranunculales; family Papaveraceae; genus Papaver; species Papaver nudicaule. The sequence goes on from JAJJMA010232788.1 coordinate 43,584, forward strand.
GGCTGCAGCCGTTGATGGCGATATAGCCCTTCGCGAAAACATATCGTTTGAAATCGGCAGGCACGCCGATGCGAATCATCCGGTTGTGTTCGGACGACGCGATGTGCAGGATGGTCCCGGTGAAGTCGACATGGCCGGACAGCGGATGCCCGCCGATTTCCGCGCCGTCCTTCGCGGCCCGCTCCACGTTGATCTGCGCGCCTGTCGCCAGGTCGGCCAGCGTGGTGATTTTCAGGCTCGGCAACATCACGTCGAAGTCGATCAGCTCCGGCGAATGGATGGTCGTCACCGTCAGACACACGCCGTCGACGGAGACGCTGGCGCCGATCTCGATGGCGTCGGTAAACCGCTCGGGGAATTCGATGCTGAACGTTCTCAGCTCGCCGTGATCCTTGATGGCCTTGATGGCGCCAACTCCCTGGACAATTCCTGTAAACATGGTCGATCCCTCGTCGCTAATTTCCTGGTCGACATGATAAGTGATCCGGGGAGAGGCGATGCCGCGGCGCGCGGTTCAGCGGAGACCGGCGCTATTCGCGGACGAAAAAAAGGCCGTGCACGCGGCACGGCCTCGATCCGGATCCGGTTGTGTCGATGCGGCCCGGCGGGGATGATCCCGCCGCCGGGCCGCATCGCGACACGCTTGCGTCAAGCTTCCGCCGGCTCGCCCAGCGGCCCGGCATCATCGTCCGCCGTGCGTCGCGGCGAATCGATCAGCCCCTTCGCGAGCTCCAGCGCCTGCCGCTCGAACAGCCGGCGGTAGATGCCGCCGTCGATGCGGATCAGCGCGTCGTGGTTGCCTTCCTCGATCACCTTGCCGCGATCGAGCACGAGCAGCCGATCGAGCGCGCGCACGGTCGACAGCCGGTGCGCGACGACGAGCGTCGTGCGGCCGACCATCAGCCGCTCCATCGCCTGCTGGATCAGCAGCTCGCTTTCGCTGTCGAGGCTCGACGTCGCTTCGTCGAGGATCAGGATCGGCGCATCGGCGAGGAACGCGCGCGCAATCGCGACACGCTGGCGCTCGCCGCCCGACAGCTTGATCCCGCGTTCGCCGACGAGCGTGTCATAGCCGTCCGGCAGCGTGGCGATGAAGTCGTGCGCGCTGGCGAGCCGCGCCGCACGCTCGATGTCCGCGCGGCTCGCATCGGGGCGCGCATACGCGATGTTCTCCGCGAGCGTGCGGTGGAACAGCACGGGCTCCTGCTGGACGATCGCGATCTGGCTGCGCAGCGTATCCTGCCGCACGCGCGCGATGTCCTGGCCGTCGATCGTGATGCGGCCGTCCGACACGTCGTACAGGCGCTGGATCAGCTTGATGAACGTCGTCTTGCCCGACCCCGAGTGGCCGACGAGGCCCACGCGCTCGCCGGGCGCGATACGCATCGAGAAATCGTCGTACAGCGGCACCGGATGATTGCCGTAGCGGAACGTCACGTGCTCGAAGCGAATCTCGCCTTGCCCGATCCGGATGGCCGGTGCGCCGGGGCGATCGTCGATGCCGAGCGGCTGGCGTTCGAGCGCGACGAGTTCTTCCATGTCGTTCACCGAGCGCTGCAGGTTGCGGATGTGCATGCCGACGTCGCGCAGGTAACCCTGCAGCATGAAGAACATCGTCAGCGCGAACGCGATGTCGCCGACGCTCGCCTCATTGTTTGCCCACAGCCGCAGCGCGACGCCGATCATCGCGGCCTGCATCGCGACGAGCATTGCGCCCTGCAACCCGCCGTTGAGCGTGCCGCGCACCCACGTGCGGCGCGTGCGCTGCCGCCACTTGCCGATCACGCGCGCGAGCCGCGCTTCCTCGCGCGTTTCCGCGCCGAACGCCTTGACGACCGCATTGCAGCTCACCGCGTCGGCGAGTGCGCCGCCCATGCGCGTATCCCACAGGTTGCCGAGCCGCGCGGCCGGCGCGACGATGCCGAGCGACACGGCGACCGTCACCGCGATGTACAGCAGCGAGCCCGCGCCGACGACGAGCCCCATCACGGGCCAGTGCGTGCCGAGCAGCACGGTTGCGCCGACCAGCATCGTGACCGACGGCAGCAGCGCGATCAGCACGGTGTCGTTCAGCAGGTCGAGCGCCCAGATGCCGCGCGTGATCTTGCGCACGGTCGAACCCGCGAAGCTGTTCGCGTGCCAGTCGGTCGAGAAGCGCTGCACGCGATGGAACGACGCGGCGGCGATCTCGCTCATCATCTTCAGCGTGAGCGTGATGATGTTCAGGTAGACGCCTTGCCGCAGCACCGTCGCGCCGATACCGAGCGCGGCGAGCGTGCCGAACGCGGCGACGGCGGCATGCCACGCGGCGGCGCGGTCGGTCAGGCCGGTCGACAGCGCGTCGACGAGGCGGCCGGCGAACAGCGGCGTGAGCACGTCGGCGAGCGCGGCGAGCAGCGCGAAGGTCGTGACCGTGGCGATGCGCGCCGGCTGCTTGCGCCAGTAGCGGATGGTGAAGCCGAAGACGGCCTTGAATGCGTGGCCGCCCAGATGGGAGGTTTTTCTGGTCATTTATCGTTGCCCGGCGCATCGCGCGACGGGACTTTCCGGTTCGGAGAACGTCGAAAACGCAACAGCCGGAGCCGCGTGGAACACGCGGGCGGAACGAAACGGGCTGTCGGGAAAAGCGCGGCTGACGGGTTAGCGGAAAACTCGGGAGCCGGCGCGGACGGCGGGCTGGATCAGCTGCGCCGTGGGACCACGTTCGGGAAGGCTGCTGGCATTCGGAACATCTGCACCTCCCCTGAAGTGAACGGTTGAAAGGACGCCGAAAAGACGTGTAAAGATTCTATCAGTAGTGTTCTGCACGCTGCAACGTCTGACGAATGCGGCGTTGCGGCGTCGATACGGTTAGTATTCAGGGTTTCGGCCCTTCTTTTGCGGGCTTCCGCGAAGCGGCGGCGCATCCATTACACTTCGGCGTCCGCGGCACGCGACGGCGCGCGCGGCCCGGCACGACGAGCGGCCGACCGATGCGGCCCCCGCAGATTGACCCCGATACACTCCTGAGGAAACGATGAGCGACGTTCAGCAAGGCATTCTGGCTCCGATCGACACGGCGGCCCGATACCTCACTTTCACGATTTCGAATGACGGCAATGTGGCGGCGGCACTGGCCGCGCTGCGCGAGATCGTCGACGGACGCGATACGGTCGTCGGTTTCGGACAGGCGCTGGCGGCGCACCTTGGGCGCCCGGTTCCGGGCCTGACCGACTACCCGGCGTTCGCGGTGAAGGACCGCACGCTGCCGGCGACGCCGGCCGACGTGTGGGTCTGGCTGCGTGCCGACGATCGCGGCGAGATCGTGCTGCGCGCGCGGGCGATCGAACGCGCGCTGGCGCCGGCGTTCGCGCTGCAGGACGCCGTCGACGGCTTCCGCTATTCGAACGATCGCGACCTGTCCGGTTACGAGGACGGCACCGAGAACCCGACCGGCGACGACGCGCTCGACGCGGCGATCGTGACGGGGCAGGGCGTGGGGCTCGACGGTTCGAGCTTCGTCGCAGTCCAGCAATGGCTGCACGACTTCGACCAGATGGAGCGCATTCCGTCGGGCGATATGGACAACATCATCGGGCGCCGCCGCTCGGACAACGAGGAGCTCGACGACGCACCCGAGTTCGCGCACGTGAAGCGCACCGCGCAGGAAAGCTTCGAACCGGAGGCGTTCATGCTGCGCCGTTCGTCGCCGTGGTCGGACGCGCGCCGCGCGGGCCTCTACTTCGTTGCGTTCGGCTGCTCGTTCCGCGCGTTCGACGTGCAGATGCGCCGCATGAGCGGTGCGGACGACGGGATCGTCGACGGCCTGTTCCGCTTCACGCGGCCGCTGACCGGTGCGTATTTCTGGTGCCCGCCGATGAAGGGCGGCAAGCTGGATCTGTCCGCGCTCGGGCTTTAAGCGCCTGATTGGCTCGAAGGACGGGCGGGCCGCGCATCGTGCGCGGCCCGCCCGTTTTGTTTTTCAGGTGGCGAACGTGCGTTGCTTTCCGCTTGCCGCTTGCCGCTCGCCGCTCGCCGTGCGCGTCAGTTCAACGTCGTTTCGATCCGCGTACCGCGCTTGATGAACTGCGTCACCGGCGTCTTCTCGCAGATTTCCGCGAGGCGCTGGCGTTGCGCATCGTCGAGCGGGCCGTCGAGCGTCACGACGCGGCGCACGTATTGCGCGCCTTCGCGATCGGCATGCAGCTCGGTGCGCACGTCGATGCGCGCGGCCGGCCACGACTTGCGCTGCATATACATGCGCAGCGTCGCGGCCGTGCATTGCGCGAGACCGGCCAGCATGAACTCGTACGGCGCCGGCCCGCGATCCTGGCCGCCTTCGCGCGGCGCTTCGTCGCCGGTCAGCGCGTGCGTGCCGGCCTGAAGCTGGACGACGTAGTCGGGCGCGTCGGCAGCGAGGACGGCGGCGGCATGGATGAGCGACATGGCAAGTCTCCGATAAGCGGGAAGAAGGACGCGGGCGCCGCGTGGCAGCGCGAAGCCGTCAGCATACCGTTTCGATCGCAACGGCGTACGCTGCGTGCTACGCGTCGGCGACACCTGCGCTGCTGCGCACGAGTGCGGCGATGCGTTCGCGCACCCACTGGTGCGCGCGATCGGTGTCGCGCGATTCGTGCCAGTACGCGAGCAGCGGGAACGGCTTGAGCCGCAGCGGCAGCGGCCGCACGACGATCGGCAGCAGCGCGGCCATCCGCAGCGCATAGGTGTGCGGCAGCGTGACCAGCAGGTCGCCGGTCGCGGCGATCTGGCACGCGGCGAAATAGTGCTGGCAGGTAAGCCGGATATCGCGAAAGCGGCCGTCGTTGCCGAGCAGCACGTCGAGCGATTGCGGTTCGCCGAACGACGACACCGCGATATGGTGCGCCGCGAAATAGTCGCCGCGCCGCAGCGGGTCGCGCGCAAGCGGATGCTCGCGGCGCAGCGCGACGACGAGCGAATCGTCGAGCAGGTGCTCGGTGGCGATGCGCGGCCCCGTCTGCACGCGACGATCGACGACCAGATCGAGATTGCCCGATGCGAGTTCGCGCTCGATGTCGGGCACCGCGATGCGGCGGCTCACGAGCCGCAGGCCCGGCGCTTCGTCGGCGAACGCGGCGACGATCCGCGGCAGCGCGATCGATTCAAGCACGTCGCGAATGCCGATCGCGATGCTCAGGTCGAGGGTTGCGGGATCGAATGCCGACGGATCGCGCGCGGTGCCTTGCAGGCCCTTCAGGTGCAACTGCACGTCCGCGATGATCGACCGCGTGCGTTCGGTCGGCACCACGCGGTTGCCCTGGCGCACGAACAGCGGATCGTCGAAATGCGCGCGCAGCCGGTTGAGCGCATGCGTGACCGCAGGCTGCGTGAGATGCAGCGCGCGGGCGGCCGCGCCGATGCCGCCATGCACGTAGACGGCGTCGAGCACGCGAAACAGGTTCAGGTCGAGACGGTGATCGGCGGGCACGGGCGCGGACGGCGTGATGAACGGTGGATCGATTCTAAAGGATGCGCAGGCAACCGATGCGCGGGTTTTCATGCACGGCGATCGACGGCGTTCGATGCATGTCGATGCCGTTCTGACCGATACGCGACCGCCGTTTCGTCAGATGCGCAGCGCAACGAAACGAAACGCAACGA